>JAOYMZ010049042.1:0-14231 GCA_025802335.1 Pinguicula primuliflora | reverse complement strand
GTCATCTTTGACATCCGCCGGTCGGTCACCAATAGCCGCCAGACAATTATCCTTTCGAAGGATAGCCTTTATCTTCAATTTCCACAGCGAGAAATTACTCCCGTTGAATTTTTCCACCTCAAATTTTGCTGTCATGGCTTCTATCAAGAACGCAGCTCCGATACCAGTATTTCCGTTAAGGGAAGGAGGAAAAAATGTGATGCATGATAGCAAGTTATACTTCATTTGGCAAGTGATACGCTTAATTGGATGTTGAATATGAAAATTTCCTTATAGGGTTTTTGCTTTTCTTTTCATTTCAATAATACGTAGGTGCATGGATTTTATATTGTCCACCAAATTATGAAACTAAGACTTTTATGTTCGCTAATAACTTTTTATTAGGTGAGTATCCCACTTTTTTCCAGTCATTAGATACGAGATGTTGCATGTTAGCTGTATATTACTCTTGAAATGTTTCAGTCATTAGATATAGGATCCAACGGCCCAAAATACAAGTTGAAGTATTTTGATTCTGGATTTATACTACTTGTAGTGTAGCTGTTCCCAAAATACAAGTTGAAGTATTTTGATTCTGGATTTATTATACTTGTAGTGTAGCTGTGGAACACTATTGTTTTCCTTATAACTACAATAGATATTGTCACCGTTCCTGGTACCTTAAATTTCTTTATCGTTGCCTCCTCGCTTAGGCTTTAAAATATATATTTTTTCATGCTTGTGCGCTTATATTTCACTGGCTTATTGTGGAACTGGAAACTAAGAACGTGCATTGTGGTAAAATTTACTTTACAGTAATTGTCACTAAATGATTTTTTGTACTTTTGTTGCAATAATTTAGAAATGATGTGCAAAGTTCCACCCACCTAATTTTTTTTCGACGATGAAATCAGTTACATTCTGCATTGCAAAATCCAGAAGCTTGCATGAATTCCTATAATTTTCTATGAAGGCTATCGATTTGATTGCCGCTGTAGAAGGGCTACAAGAGCTCAGTCCCCAACAGCTTAGTAAACTCATCAGGGAGTCGGGGAACAATGTCATCAGGCATACCGCTGAAAATGGATCACAGATACAGGTTTGGCGATTGCTTCCTTTTATTAGGAATCATTATCTTTTACCAGGGACTTGTAGACACATTAATACTACATGATTAATGCAGGTCGACGTTGAAAGATTTGCTAGGTATCTCCCACTTCACCTCATTGCTGTGATTATGGCTTGGGATAGAGACAAGGCCACATTCAAGCATTTGCTGTGTGGAAGTCTTCTATTGCACTCCTTGTGCGATCTTGCTTCACGAATGCCAAAAATCGAGCAGGTTATCTTGAGTTCTAACTTCTAATCTTTTTTTTAACATTCATGGTTGATGGCTGTTGAATTTTTTAACTTGTTGAAGTTTAATGTCATTACTATATATATATCGCGGTGCATGAGCAATCTTTGAGTTTTGGGGAACAAAGTGTAGCGAAAAGTGCTTCAGTGATAAATGTTTTTGCCATGTTCCGTGCATAGATTTTACGAGGGATGCATTATGAGGGTACTTGTTGGTGGTTTGAAGTCATCTGTTGTTTTATTTATGCTGTCGATTGTCTAACCTCCAATTTTCAGTACAACTACATTTTCTGTTAAGTTTCTCCTACTATTAAAATTAGTTGTTTTAGTTATCGAAATCTTGGTGCTGAATTCGTTGGGATTTCAAATGAATTATTTTGTTCGAGCAGCCTTGACTTTGTATGAGAAAAGGCAAAAGCATATCGGTATAATAGTTGTTCAGGTTATCAAAAAATGTACAGAGTCTATTTAACACACGACCTCTGTTGTCAATATGTTTCTTACTGATGATTCCTAGGTGTAAGTGATTTGCTTTAGTTACAATGCGATCCGAATCTTCAAAATCTGTGAGATCATTATGGAGAGCAGGGTGCTCTCTTTCATATTTGGCATAAATTTTATACTTTCCTTAGATGCATAATGTCAAACATATGCATGTCGTTGTGGACAGTTTTCGGTTTACATTCTTTTTCAGTTTCATATGCGCCGCATCAATGTAATTCTGAAGTTTTCACAGATACTGCTTGACGATGCAAAGGTATCAGAACAGCTCATAGACTTGGTAATCTATTTGCTAGTACTACTCGGAGAATATGGACAGGTTTTTCACGAAGGATTGATATCTCATCTCTCCTTTCCTTTTGTTTTCGTTTTTTCTTTTTCAGAAGCTGACTTGGTATGTTTTCTGCCCAGTTGAATGACAACATTCGTAATGATATTGTTCTCTTGCACTCAGCCTTGGTTGCGTGCAGCTTAAAGTTGCTTACTGTCATTGTCTCGCCTCTGTACCAAGAAGTTGCTCAAGTTTTGATCGCACATTACAAGGTAATTTAGTCAGTAATTTTACCAGTCTTGTTTGGTTATTTAACCGAAACATTAAAAATAACCTCATTTGATTATATTTATGGATGTCTGTTGGGTTTCACTCTGAAGTATTATTGGCTGTCTGGTTGAAGGTTCTCTTCCCTAATGTCCTAGCTGATAGTTTTAGTTTCTTGCAGGTTAATGTATTTATAGATTCAGCACTTTCTGCGGTTTGTACAGATGTTTCCTTTCTCCAGGCCAAGGTGTCTACTGAACTTCAGGATTTCTCTGCAAATACATCACCTACTGCTAAGGAGATCGTGAATCATCTTTGCCAGCAGTGTGACTCTTCACTGCTTTTCCTACAGTTGTTATGTCAGCAGAAATTATTCAGAGAGTGCATCGTCAAGAATAAAGTTGGTTTTAGTTTTTCGATTTCCATACATTTTGAATTGTTTGAAAGTGCTCACATTTTTGTTTAATGTCAAATATTTTGTGAAGTGTACTGTACTCTGTACATGGATAAATCATCTTTGTAACTTCGGGTTACTGTATCTCAAGTACATGGGTAATAGGAGAGTACTGTGATTTTCTTGATGTGCAGTATTTATCGCATTTTCTGATAAGTATCTTTTTGTGGATGAAATTTCTTCCGACACGTGCTTGTCAAATCTCAATTTTATCATTAGCCATATAGTTAATCTGACTATTTAATATTTGTTGATCCATCCAGGAATTTTGCCACAGTGGAGGGGTTCTTGTACTAGTCCAGGCTGTTATGAACTTGAAAAAACGTCCCTCCCACATTATGTCATCCACACTCGTCCCTTCCATCTCTCAGCTGAAGTCAAGGGCACTATCTGTTGTGAGTTACTGTCTATGTTTTGCTCAAAAGTTGGACGTGGAGCATTTGGTTTGTTGTTATTTGGGTTTTTGCACGCTTGAATTTCAGCCTTTAATACTTGATACTTTTGTTACTGTAGCTATTGCACCTTTGTGAAGCTGAGAGCGTGTCCTACCTGGATGAGGTAGCTAGTAGCTCTGGAAGTCAGAATCTAGCTAAGTCAATTGCACTTCAGGTTTTGATCTCAGCAACAAGACTTCTCATAACATTTTCTGACAATGCGTTTAATGTGACAGCATTCCTTAATAATTTATCAAATGATGTTCTCTTTCTCGAGTTCCTGTAAATTAGGAAGCAGAACCATTCTGCTAGTGTATGCTGCAGCCTCTTAAATTGGTCGTTCATAAATGAATAAATCTTCTGTTTTTCATTCTGCTATTTATTCTATTTATTTGGTTAAAAATGGGTTTGTGATCCTGAATAAGTAATACATGTTTTTTTATTAGGTTCTTGACTTACTGAAGAACATGTTTGGAATCTATTCCAAACTGTCAACTGCTCCCTCTGTGGTATTCCCCCGAAGTGAACACCTGGAACTTAACGCCATGCGCCTAGCTGATGTTCTTTCCGACGATTCAAATTTCCGATCATTTATCATGATTAATTTTGTGAGCTTTTGAACAATCATGCTTAATATGAATCTTTGTTGGATGTATTCACTTGCTATTGCGTTGTGACTCTGTTTGTTGATTATTGCATTTCTGATTGCGGTTTTATCTTAGCTGATTAATGGATCACACCAGTCAAAGATGATTTTGTAACATTACATCAACTTTTGGTGTCATAACTTCACTTGAGTATTACCGTGTCTATCAAGAAATCCTCAAGACTTTTATTCGCAAACGTTGAGATGAAAATCACATTGGACAAAATGCCAGCATGTATTGCAAAAGTGACTACCATATCACGTTCAACCTTTGAAATTTTTTGTCAATATAAATGGACAATATGTGGAAGTAAGACTGTTATTGTGCCAGCATATTTCAAATGTGGAAATGGAACAGGCATATCCTGGCTGAGGTCTTGAGCGGATTTTCGGCACTTTCTTGCTGTCAAATTTCTTTTTACATTGCAATGTGGTTAAGGATCTGTTGTTAATGTTTGTTAGGCTTGAATTCTGCTACTTTCTGAACATGTATTTTCTCAGATGTTAGTTTAGGTTTTAATACCCCACACCTTATTTTGAGATGTCGCCATTACACCTATAATCCTTTACTATAGGATGAGAGAGGAGAGAGGAGTACACAAACGATGATAGAGTAGATATAGGAGTTCAATATCAATATTATAATTTTATTGTAGATATATTTTATTTTTCTGTACTCCTATATCTTCTTTCTCTTCTTGTGTGTACATTTATCTTCTCTCTCATCTTATTGTCAAGGATGATAGGTGTATTGGTGACATCTAAAAATTAGGTGTGGGTTATTTTTGTTTCCTTAACGCAGTTGTCATAGGGATGTTTAGGACGCCTAGGTGTAAGGGTTCAAACCCAATGTGTTCTTTTTTTTTTTTTCAGGTTTGGCTTTTATTTATTTAAAGGAAATTTCAGGTGACAGTTACAGGATAACTTTTTTTGTTGAATATCATTGTCCAGTGCGCCTTATGTCTTGTTTCCAAGAAACTGAATGTTGATATCCTACATGCTTCTGAAAATATTTTCTTTTGTGATTATTTTCCTAATAAAATATGATGTTGAGCCTATACATTCAGACAGAAACTTTAGCGGGGATCTTTCTACTTCCGCATGGAGATTTTTTATCTGCTTGGTGTTCTTCTGACGTTCCACTTTGTGAAGATGATGCAACTCTGGAGTAAGATTTATGCATGACAGTGCCTTGAGCTTCTATTTTCTCTTGTCAAGAGTGTTTGAGCATGTATCCACAAATTATTTATATTTACTTCTTTTTCTTGCTAGTGTACCGCATGAATCCTACGCCTATCTGAGAACATCTTTATTGATTAAAGTGATAGCAAATCTTCATTGTTTTGTTCCTGATGTATGCCAAGGTATAACTATGTCATTGTGTCCATATTCTAATTCTGCCATTATATTTGGTAATCCGTAATTCTCACATATGATCAACCTTTTTGGATACAGATGAGAAGGATCTCTTCCTCAACAAGTTTGTTCGTTTCGTAAAGAAAGAATCCAAGGAACCTTCAGTTGGATTGCCATCTTCGTCCAGTGCTGAAAAAATTACAACTGTTTGCAAGAATATCCGTATAGCTAATTCATACTGTTGCCTTTCTAAATATGTTAGATGTGGCATTTTTTCTTATGAAAATATTTCATACAGGTTTGTTGTTGAGTCATGCTGAGTCTTTAATTCCAAGATTTTTAAACGAGGATGACGTGCAGCTTCTTAGGTAATTCAAAGCATTTCCATCATGCTGTACAATTTGTTTCCCCTTAATTTTTGCTTCCACTCTTAGAACATTACGAAATATGCATATTCTGCTTGGTGTAGTTATACTGTCATGCTCTGTATTTCGCCTACAACTAGGATTATTCTCTGTATTCCTAACAATCCTCTGTATTCCTTCGGGAAATTTTGTGTTCTGTATATTTGATTTCAATTATTCTTTCCTGGTTAATTTTAATGTCAAGTCTTCTTGTTAGGCTTTTTATCAATCAGTGTGACTCTCGGATTGTTTCCACTGCATCTGAAGATCGTGATATTCAAGTGAGTAATGCTCCTTTCATTTCGGGTGTTTCGTCCCTTTTTCAGAAATCCATGTGATACCAACTACCATACTAGACCGTTGTAGTAAATTAATGGTAAATGCACTGCTAGAAAAGTTAGAGGAATCTGTGTCTTAGGTTGATGGGTTCTATTGTAGACTTGTAGTTAACCGGTGAACGGTGGTCTTTTTATAAGTCGGCGTGAAATAAGAACTTCGAATCTCTAGTTGGTAAAATCGTTATCTATGTTAAGGACAATAATTCTGCCGAGATCAACTAATTCTAAGTACAATTCATTGGAAAGACAGTGATATATAACTCATCATACTAGAGAATACTAGTGGATTTTTTTTCTAGTAGCATTTCTATTAATGTTTATCCAGTTATTTTATGCCATGTTTTCGGTCTTTTAGGACACGCCAACTATGAGAATGCAATCTTCTCCCTTTAGAGAAGTGGCACCATTACATGACATTAATGATGTCAACATAGAAGAAGGGAAACTGGAGAACGTTGGCTTACAAGAAGTGGGGCAATTGGGTTACCTCGAAGATGGAAATAGCAAACGCGTAGATGGCGAGATTTGCAGTACAAATTTGAATGAAATTGACAAAGATTCCCGGACTGTTGAAACGAGTGGGTCAGATTCTAGTCCTAGGAGAGGAGAAGACAATGTTCATCAGATGGATGCTGATCACAGCAAAGAAACTGGCTTTGAAGAAATTATAGAGGATGGGAAGGGCGATAGCTTGCTCTTTGATGAGAAGCAGCAAAGGAAACGTAGACCAACTATAATGAATGATGAACAGATTGCACTTATTGAAGCTGCGCTTGTTCAGGAACCTGATATGCACCGTAGTTCTTCATCTCTACGATCATGGGCTGACAAATTAAGCCTTCATGTTAGTACATATTTTTTTGGCATATGCACTTAATTAACGCTTCATTAAAAACAGATATGCTATCCTGTTCTAATCCATGCTTTTGTGTGTGTTTTGTCTCTCTCTCAGGGTGCTGAGGTAACAATTTCCAGACTAAAAAATTGGTTAGTATTTTCCAACTTTTCCTTTCTTGTTTCCCTTCTAGTGATAGCCGTGTTTGAGAAAGTGCTAGGCGGACCCTAGGCGGACAGGGGCCGCTCAGCGCCTAGGCGGACTATGCGCCTGCCTAAGAGGACTTATAAGCTGTCTAAGCGGAAAATCGGGCAAGGCGGAGGGCGACATCTTAGCGCCTAGGAGGCGCCTAAGCGGCGTAGGCAGACCACCTTCTTGAACAGAGAGTGATAGTGACCATCTAATTCTCTTTGCTTGCTTGTATAGGCATTACTGTCTATTTAAAATCTCCATGACATGGTGAAGGGTTTTGTGTGTGACATAGCTTTGTCGTTGAGCAGGCTTAACAACAGAAAAACTAAGTTAGCCTGTATAGTAGTAGCCAAGGACGGGCGTTTTCCATATGAAGGTGATCTTGACAAACAATGGGGTTTTGTACACTTGGATTCACCGATGAGCTCTGGCGATGCACATCTTCCATCTTCCACGAAGGCGATTGTTCGAAATGATGCCATAGACACAGCATTCCCAGCCAATATCAATGAGGATGTTGGGAGTTCCCTTGATGCAACTAGTGATGTTACGAGACCAGGGGTGGTGGATACATTAAGCAAGACCAATATGTAATGCTTGTAGACGAAAACCATAAGGAGGTTGGCAAGGGTAAGGTTATCAGATCCGGGGAAATTTTTGTGGTAAGAACCTGGAGTCATCAGGCGTGTGTATTGCCGACATCGTAGAGCTTGCGCCCGATAGATCAGCCAAGCTGCTGCATCCAATGGACGTCACAGTTGATGAAGCTGAAGAAAGACTTGGGCTGATGCGAGTGTTGTGGGGTTTAAATGAACTTTTCCCATTGACTGTACAGTGAAAAGGGGGCATCTCTGCTTGAAAATGGTATTCCCGTCAAATGTTATTTTGCTTCATCTCTTGCTCTAAGCATTTTTTGCCCTTTTGATCTTTTGGGGAAAATGCTGTTGTCATTTGGCTTTGCATGCAGTTCGTGTTCTGGAATTGTGAAATCAGCCGCCTATTCTGGTCAAGGATCTGGAGCTGTTAACATTAGATCATCTTATTTTTATGTCTTGCTTTATTTGTTTATGACCGTCGATAACCGTTTGGGAAATGACGGAGAACGGGATGGATTACTCGGAAATTTTCAAGTGCCGGACGAGCGTGCCAGACACTTGAAAATTTCCGGTATACGCCCTATGTCGGACTATTTCCGGTTTCTGCCAGCCGCCAACTGTTTCCGGAACCCTCTTTGCTTCTTCTATCTTTACTGGATGCATGTACTTGAGGTTATCCGTAGGCTCAACTTTTTGACGTTTGGCGTTGAACAGACGATAATTCCTGGCAAGTTCCATCTCTGAATTTTGTTACAAATTCTAAGATATCAATTTTGACACATTATTTATGAGGTGTTACTATTGGGGAAAATATTAATCTTTTTTTGTCATTTGGTACAAAAGTGGTAAAAAAATGCCAAAAAGAGTGTCTTCTAGTATTTTCTGGATAATATCATAATATAAATAGGCACCGACCATCGATCGTCAGTCGTCACTGTGAACATATTGACAAACAGAAGGAGTATTCCTCTTTCCAACAGTCACAGGAGTGATCAATGATTCCATGTCAAATTAAAATTGGATGAACCAGATTAATTATTGAGCAAATAAGAAAATTATCCACCAAATGGTAATAGACAAAGGATCAAGTTGAACACAATTATTTGCTGGACAATAATGGTGGTCCGCCCCATTAAAATCTGATGGACTATATTTATTACTAAGTTAATCGCGTCATGTGATGTTGAAAAGAGAATTCTCATCCGCGGAAGACTATAAACTTTATCAATTGTCAGTGGGGATTTGTCGCATGGAATGATGGAAGACTATAAAACAAAGGGAATTCACGGCAACGAACGAACAACGGGGGACAGAGAGAAACATAAATGTATGCGTTGGAGAAGAAACTGAAGGAACTGGAAACCGAAATCAGGGACCGCAGAACAACTGACGACGTCGCGGGAGTCAGTTAGCATCCCGGACAAAATAAAAAAATGTACGTTGATGTCGTGGAAGACAGGCACGAAGCAAAGGTAGAGGTGAACAAGACGTTCAAGTTGCTGGAAATATTAACAATGGAATTACTATAATTACAATCAGTAATAATCCGATCAAATACTTCACGTCCTCTGAGCTGATGGTTTCTCAAGTTTGCTTCCGTCGTTGCTAACTGAACGCCACTGCAAACAAAGTAAAAGTACAATCAATGACAATAAGAGAGGGCCAGTAACCAAACCAAACATACCTAGTAAATCACGCCCATAGGCAAGGTCTGGAAAGAGAGGGCCAGGGCCAGTAAATATGAATATATAATACTCACTTTCTCTTCTCAAAATTGTTACTGGATATATACTTTGGATGAAAATCCACCTTGAAATCACACCAAGAATGACTGAAGTAGTAAAGGTTTCGATGAAATAGAGACAACCAACGAGGATAGAGGTAGATTCAAAAAAATACACTTGCCTGAAGTTTTTGGGGTATTCACCAAAGTCGCACTGCATCTACTTATTTTGCAAGGACCCTCCCGTCCTCCTGAGAAGATTTTAAGGATCTCGATTTCGATGGTGCTCGAAATGAATGTATCAAAGGGGCGTCCTCCTCTTCATTCTCTTCTTCTTGCTCTTCAGCTCCAACATCTTCATCAGATACACTGACTGAATCTTCTTCTCCACTTGAGATTTGCTCATCAAAAAGCCGCTTTCCCTGCACATTCTGTACCTTCCGTGGACGACGGCCTCGGCGTCTGACACGTGTACCTTCTCTTCCATCTGCAACTTTATGAGCGCAAAGGAATAATAAGTACAAGCATACATGCAGCTACAATGACAGAATTCATTTAGGAACCGAACTGAAAGGGAAAAAAGAAGAAGGAAAAACACAAATAAGGACTCAAAAAATAGTAATACCCTTAAAGCCTTCGTGTTTTGGAGCTTTTTCACGAAGAGTGTCTAGGAATGCGTAGCAAGCACGCCAGGCACTTGGATCGTCATCTGTATTCACACTTCCAATTCTGCGTTCAACTTCAGCAATGCTAGGCAGACGAAAATAAATAAAATGTTAGCAAGACAAGCGCCATTTGATAGGGAAAAAAGGCATGTGATTTTATTTAGTAGGTGACGAAGTAAAAAGTACTTATGAATGAGTTGGGTTGGAAAGTGGCGCCACTATACGAAAGTCAAATAAAAGCTATAAGAGAAAAAGAAACTTTGGAGGGTAGAGAACATACAAGCAAAATAAAAACGCACGAGACAAACAGGGAGGGACGGAGGGGAAAAAGAGAGGGCAAACATCGTGTCCTTCTTAAGGCTGCAAAGGAAGCTAAAATTAGAACCCCTTACATTTCAATCATATCTGCTGCTGGAAGTTTGGTTACAAAATGCAGCACTACAGCATCCAGGAAAGACAGTTGCTTCGGAGCATCCAGAAATGCATAATTGATGCCTTCGTTAACAATATCCAAAATCTCATATTTATACTTGTTTCGGGCAGCACCAACATATGACCCAGACAACCGAGCAGCAAGATCTTTACATTCCAAAAATGACTTCTTCAGCAATGATTTGTCATCTCCTGAGAAAATCATTAGCAGATATCTTCGATAGACCTGGAAGAAGAACAAATTCAGAAAAGATTGGACAACAACTTCATAGTTTATCATAATATCCATTGCTTGACCCTTTTAACTGTTATGCCATAAACACGACCTACCCCGGTTTCATGGAGACGATATAAGGGTGGGTAGGGAAGGGAATTACACACAATGAACAACCATCAGTCCAAACAGATGAGTAGGCCCAAGTATGTCTTCAAGAATGACTTACCCTTTTCAGTGCTTCTACAAGAATAGTCGAAATATCTCCCTTCTTCCTCAAGGCAGTAAGTAGATGCTTAACAATTTCACCTGAACTTTCACCATATTTAGCAAAACGAGAAACAATCTCTGGGGCCAGATAATCCTGCAGTATCATGAACTTCTTGGTTAAGAACATGTTAAGCTCAAAATTCAGTCTCAAGGTATCCAATGTGATACAGGGTAATAGCTTTTTTTGTTTACCAGCAATGAACAACTGAATTAAAAACAATATCCATGAAATGTAAATTCTAATGGGTAAATAAAATGGGTCGAAGAAAATCAGCCTGTCACTTGACAGGTACAGTCAGATCAGATTGAATTAATAGCTGACTACCTTTGGAACTGAATCCATAGTCAACAATTTGGATAGAGAAAACATTATTGCATCTGAGTTGGTCTCCTCTACATAGTCTCTATTTCCGTCTTCATCTTCTTCATCTTCTGCAGAATCATAGGTTTAACAGAGCAAATAACAAGAAAAAAGAGAGTTCCACGTAAGCCGTAAAGGCAGAACTTAATGAACGGAATCCTAGCGTCTCCATCTGTTCTGTGTTTGCTTCAATTTAATTCAGTTAATACAAAGTACCAATTTCCTGAATATGCCACAAGCAAAACAGAACTCCTAATAGACTTTTAAGTTCTTCTGCAACTAAAAGCAAACCAAAGATGCCCCTGTGGATCCCTATCTGCATATATTTGCAAACGGGATTTTGTTTCAAAGTACTGCACTGATAACAAGAATGCAGTTGATTACCTGAATCATTGAGTAGTTGCTCACATACTTTCCAGTATTTCTCAATCAAGTAGTTATCTGGGCTGTATCCTAGCATTTCCAAACTTGATGATGCAAACTTATGCCTTCTGAACAAACACCATATATCAGCAATGACGCCACACACCTAAAAAATCACATTGGCAGTATTAATCCAAAACATTTCTTGTAAAAAGGTCAGAAAATGATGTAAAAGATGACGTGGATCATTACAATGGAACTTCTTACCCAGTATGCCAGCTTATTTTTAGGTCTGGCATCACCAAGAAGTCTATCCAGATTACCAAGAAAGAGCTCGAGTTGTTTAAGCAAGGAATTACGCTTCCCTAACAAAGAAGATAAAGATGCCTCTGTAGGTGTGTCACTAGATTCAATAGAGCGTAGGCACCAACAAACATGAAGAAACATATTTCCAAGCAGACAAGAAGCGACCTGTATTTGCACAAGCAGTTACTTATCAACAGCTCGAGAGGAGCGAGGGAAAGACAAACAGCAAAACAGAACCAAGTTAAGTTCAAAAATGGAAGTACTTAACAATTCAGAGCTCATCATCAATGTTTGTGAAACTTTGAAGAATGCATGCAAGATCTTGATACATGTTATCAAAACAGAACCAAGTTGGGTTGAAAAATAGATGTACTTAACAATGCAGACCTCATCATCAATGTTTGTGAAACTTTGAAGAATGCGTACAAGATCTTGATACATGTTATCAAGAGGGACTTCGTGTGATAACTGAAGTTCATACAGCCTTTTTAGATTCACAAGCAACGAGTACTCATCACCACCATTCTGCAAAAAGAAACCTGATAATTACCGGAATATCAAGTGGTAGAACCCCCACAGTAGAAACTGAGAGGTCTTGGGTCGTGATCTGATGGAGAAAAAGCTCCTCCAGGAAAGAGTGTGTGTGCTTGACTTATCAGAAAATACTAGTAGCAGAATTTCATGGCTGTGATGAGAATGCAAGAGAGATTCATACCCAGACATCTTTTATTGCAAATTTTAGTTTGGAAATCAACTCATCCTCAAGCTCTTTGACCTGAGTTGAAGCAAAGTCTTGCAACTCTCCACGGCTCTCAGTGGCACAGAATTTGATTCCCTTGACACATGATCTCAAAGCATCCTTATCGCCATGTTTGAAAAATGCATCTCTAATAAGACTAAGAATGTCCTTAAAATTCTAGGGAAAAATAAAAAAGTTTATTTTTCAGAAAGCTCATGTCAACCTGAACATATATTAAGTAAAATATATATCAATTTCTGAACTTACCAGCTCCTCGTGCTTAAGAGAGTAAAGCTCGAGATTCATATGAACTATAATTTCTACCAAAGGTGATGCTTTCTTCATGTCAACCATACATTTGCTTAGAAGCCGAGGATAAGTCGTCATCATGGCAACTGTTATGTCTCGTTTATTGCTTTCAAACATTCCCTAGCATTTTTAGAGGACCATCACAAGGAGATAAAAAAAACCTTGTTACTAGCAAGCATACAAAGGATCTATTTCGAAACTCAAAAGCAACTGAATCAAGTACGAGCTCAAAAATGATATTAACTGAAAATTACATGAGAAAAGTAAAGCAAAGCACTGAAATATCACCTTCTGAGCTTTGGTTTGATGCAGGTTCCTGTTATCAGTTGCAGGAACAATTCTTTCACCAACTGCCTTTCTTACTGATGCAAAGAAAAGCCTAATAAGGTTTGTGGCATCTACATCATCAAGCTCGCGTTGAGGGCTATCCAGCAGCATGCGTATAATGCACTTCCAGTCCTGGAATCATCAAATAAATAAAATACAAAAAAAACAAACAGGCATGACAGCAGGGCAAGAAGCTATCCGACACTACAAGTAAGCTATCATCCTACAAGTTGAAAAATGAAAAGGAGGAATGGCATTTTATCAAGAAAGATTATTGCCAAAGAAATAGTCCCATCCTGTTCAAGCAATCAGATACATAAGGCTGTCCATTGACTCGAGAGAAAAAGCTCTGCGTTATTGAAGAACCGTAGCGTTCTAGATGTTTCATCTCCATAACCCTTCAGATTAAATTGGGGGATAAAGATTCACACTAAATATGAGCCTCCTCATGCACCGTCACATGCAGCTATCCAACAATTTTCAATCATACAAATTAAACCAAAACAGTAGATTTCAGTTTGCAATGCATACTTTCATGGCCTTCATGTATTCCCAGACATCATCAATAACATATGAACTCAGTGCTGGATCAGCTGAAAACTCCCTTAGTATCTTCAGCATTCTACTGATATGAATTTCAGAAGGTTCAGTGTCCGCGCCTGCAAACAGACAAAAGAATAATTTCAACTACAAGAATTATTTTCGAGAAAAACATATGCAGCAGAAAGTCAGATAAAAAATAGACAAAAACCTATAGAGCGAGGTGCAGAATCATTGAATTTTTGAGCAATCAAATGGTCATATACTAGTCCTCCAATCGCACGTCTAACTTCTGGAGGATCGTCAATTAATAAATCATATAAAGAACCCAAATCTTCATCAAGGACAAGCCT
>JAOYMZ010049031.1:0-12335 GCA_025802335.1 Pinguicula primuliflora | reverse complement strand
ACCGCAGGCAGCCTTGCTGTTCGAACGAATCACAGCCCCATCAACCTGCAACCGAAAGGAGAGCCAACCTACTAGTTTCGGACCAGCAGCAGGGGCTGAAAAACTGCCCAGCCCGTCCGTAGCGCTGATCCTTCGTTGCGACTGTAGAGCAGAGTACGAGAAGAAATGGTCGGTTTCCGCAGCTGCCGCTTTGATGTAGGGAACTAGTTGTGCTTCCTTGATCGGTTGATTATTGAAGATTTCATCGTTCCGTGCGTTCCACAATTTCCAGCAAGCTGTAGCAAACAAAACAGACCAAGCGAGATTAGAAGCAACTGTCAGATTAGCTCATAGCCATACCTGCATGTTGAAGCCCGTGTAGAAGCTGCCAGCGAGGAGAGGATACAACGAATTCCATACCAAGCGAGCTCGAGGGCAATCCCGAAGGATGTGCAAAGCAATTTCCTTGCCTGAACATATATGGCACCCTGGAGAGCCCGCCAAACCCTGCCGGTGTCTTTCCGAGTTCATCCAGAGCACATTGTGACTCAGCTTCCAGAAGAACATTTTAATCTGCTCTGGGATTTTTAGAGTCCAGATCAGGTGCCAGTAAGAAGGGTCCGAAGATTGAACTGAGCTGTCCGCCACCACCTCTGCTGCAGAAGCGCAGGTAAATCTCCCAGAAGCCGATCCCTTCCACATAACGATGTCTGGCCCGACATCCACTGAGGGTGGAATCAGGGTCATCAACTGCTCAATGCAGGTTTTCGGGATGCAGTTCACAAGGTGGGCTAAGTCCCAACTTCCGGTCGAGTCCACGAAGTCGGAGAGTGAGAGATCCAGCTGAGAGTGGGGTGAAATAGCGACGTGCACCAAAGGAGAGGTGAAGGGCCACCACACGTCCACCCAAAATCGAGCAGTTAAGCCATCACCTATCACCCAACACGTGTGGTCGCGGATGGTTTCGATCAACCGGGAGATCTGCAACCACAAATGAGAACCACCTCTGAAAGCATATGGCTCCTGGAACCCGATCCCTGAAAGATTATATTTAGCCACAAAAAGATTAGTCCATAACTTTGGAGCGCCGGAAAAAAGGCAAGTTTAAGCATAAAGATCAAGTTAGCTTCCCTGAATTTTCGGAGGCCAAGGCCTCCTTTCCGCTTCAGAAGGCAGACGATCTCCCAACGAACCAGGGAGTGTTTCCGTTGATTTATTGTGCCCTCCCACAGGAAGGAATGCAGCACCCTGTCCAGCTCCAAACAAGTGTTCATCGGGAGTTGAACGGTTTGCATTTGAAAGAGTGGGATGGCAGTGAGGACGGTTTTGCATAGGACCAGCCGACCAGGTAGGGAAATACGGCGAGGATTCCATACTTTCGCGCGCTGGCGCATCTTCAACAGTGAACCACCATGTGATTCTTTGGAAACTCGCCCATGGATGATTGGCATGCCAAGGTAGCGTCCCAGGTTATCAACCCGAGTGATACCGAGAGCTAGCTCTAACTCTGTGTTGAGGGAGGGTGCACAACCCGAAGACGACCAAAACACGACTTTATTAGTGTTCACCACCTGTCCTGAAGCCGCAGAGAAGGCCTCTAACAACCTCTTGACCAGTAGTGCCTGCTGAACCGAAGCTTTTGCAAATAACACAAGATCGTCAGCAAAAAGTAAATAAGAAAGGGGCCATTTACTTTTACCAAACAGAAGGGGTTTCCAGAGCCCTGTGGATTTAGCCTCCTGAATCGCCTGGGCAAATCTCTCCAGGCAGAGGATGAATAGAAAGGAAGGAATTCCGGCGTCAGCTAAGGTCTCGCGAATGAATTCCCATTCGATCTTGTCAAAGGCTTTGATAAGATCGATCTTTATGGCCATATATTGAGTCTTGTCCGTTTTCTTCCGCATCGTGTGGATCGTTTCCTGCGCCACAATAATGTTGTCAGTGATTGATCTACCCTTGACAAAACTAGATTGATAAGCAGAAATAAGAATAGGCATAATAGGTTTCAAACGGTTTGCGATAATTTTTGAGATTATCTTGACCGAAGTGTTAATCAGGGTAATCGGTCGATAATGACCAAAGACCTCCGGATTAGACACTTTCGGTATGAGGTACACCATCCCCTGATTAGCAGACCGGGGGATGATGCCGTTTTGAAACATCTGCAAGATAAAGGTTAATAGGGAAGGCGAAATAACTTCTCAGTTATGTTGGAAGAAGCTGCCTGTGAATCCATCCGGGCCTACCGCTTTGTCTGGATGCAAACTAAAGACAGCCTGCCTGACCTCCTCGGGGATGATTGGACTGTCCAGTTGCGCCAGAAGATGAGATGGGATCAGCGGGAAGCGTCCAGAGATGGGGAAAGAGGATAAGGTCAGAGGTTCACTGCTGGAGTTAGCGCCGAAGATGCGCTGATAATACAATGTTACTTTGCGAGCTAGCACCTCTTTGTCCGAACTCCGAACACAACTGTCAAGAAGAATGTTCCGTGTGTGGGCAGGTTTTTGTCTCTCCTTGTGTAGCGCATGGAAATAGGCCGAGGATCGATTTCCCTGAGTCACCCACAAGCATCGAGCATTTTGCTTATGTAATAATTCTTCCCGGGATAATATACTTTCCAATTCGGATAGCAAATCAACTTCCAAATCCATTAAGAAACGAGACGGTCGATTCACCAAAGCTATCTGAATTCCGGCTACCCGCTTTGTAAGTCGCCTCTTCTGGCGGAAAAGATCACCAAAGAAGTTAAATTTCCAATCGTCCAAAACCAGCGGTAGATAATTCATTGCCTCCAAGAAGGGTAAATCGGCCGGCCAATGTGAAGCAAACCACGAAATCCAATCACGGTGAGTCTCCCAGGCTTTTAAATAACGAGGTAGTGTGTAGAGCTGCGGGGACTTGATGGGATCCTGCAACATAGAAGGATTGGCGAATGGTCCGAAGCTATGCGAGGCAAATGTTGAAGGACGCAAGATTCGAAGAGATTCATAAAACAGTTAGAAGCCAAGCACCAATCAATCCTTTCGTAGCACGTACCACGACGCCAAGTAAACCTGGGGCCGGAGAAGCCAATCGGATGGACATCGGCTAATTCCATCTAGTTACAGAATTCAGAGCAACCAGTGGAGAGCTGACCTCCAATTTTGTCATGAGACGATAAATAGGCATTGAAATCACCAGCTAGTAACTAGGGACCGGAAATTGAATCTGCCAACCACTCAAGTTTGGGCCATAAACCTCAGCGAACGACGGAGGTCGGAGAGCCATAAACCGCAGTCAATTGGAAGGAGATTCCCATACCCCCCGAGATGGCTACACGTATATATTGCCAATCATAGCTCAAGACCTCAATCTTAATATTATCCTGCCAGAGAAGCCAGACTCCACCCTAGAAGCTAATTGCTTCCACTCTGAAGGAGTTACGGAAATCCATGCCGACGCGTTTAATAATCTGATCAGCCTCTCTTCCACTAACTCTGGGCTCTAACAAGATCAACAGATTCACTGGACAAGAAGAGAGAAGGGTGCGCAGGGCCCCCTGTGTCTTCGGATTACTAATACCTTGTACGTTCCAGGATAAAAGGCGACAATCCATTAAATGATACTGAGAAGTAGCGTGAAAGTGAAGAGAGCTCACAACAGGAGACCAGTGGAAGCGGAGACCGGAGAGGAGCTTGGGTTCTGGTTGAAAGCAGAAGAGGGATCATCGGTCATGAGGTGGTCTTCCACGATTTCGACAACCGGCAACTACGAGTGTGAGCCCGGGGCACCCTCCTGTTGAAGCACCCCCTCGTCCATCAGGTCGTCGGGCGGGATATCAGTAAGAATCAGAGGGGGGTCCTGGATAATCGCAGAGGCATGTGGCTTCAGTACATGAAATCCTTTGCAATTTTCCCCCTGCCTAGTCCTTCATGGGGGACGGACTGAACATTGGTGCCATCTTCAGTGACTGCCAAAGGGTGCGGAAGCGTCACTGATTTATGGTTGGGATCGTCAGACGGGGTCGCAGTTTGGGGGGGAGGAGCTAAGATAATCCCAGGGATAGCAAGCATAGTTTCAGTAGTCGACGAACCAAGTGGAATAATGTCGGTGGCCGGGATGGAGGCAGAAACAGGGGCTTTCAAGTTCAAACCACTTTTCTGCGACAAAACATCATCTTGTTTCTTGGACTCATTATGGTGCTTCCATTTAATAGGGGTGCCGGCCGCGGTGTAGCAGAAATTATTCGGTAGAGACTTCTTTGCTTTGGGTTGCTAGGAGCGGATGGGATGAGCCCCAACAGTGCCTGACGCACTCTGAGGGTTGCTAGTGCTGGGGGAAAATTGTCGCTGTGGAGCAGTCAAAGATGCAGAACCCGATGATGTAGAGTGTGGAGTTGAGGTACCATCGCCTCCTTGGATAGACCTGTCAAGACACCAAAATGAGAATTAGCGGAAAAGGTAGAGGGTTTGGTAATACCTGCCATCGAAGGAGGGTTGTCGGATCTCCAGAACAGGCATTTGGGTTTTTCAGCAATTAACCAAGGCATCTCAGGGGGTGCAGCCACCACCTCCGAACCATGTTTCGCGGAGGCTGCCGGGGAAGCTGGAGGATCCAGAGAGCCAGAGGAAGAGTTAATTGCACTCCCATCATTAGATGGGTTCGAGACAGAAGGTGTCGATTCCAGGCAAGCCAAAACTGACGGACAGTTTCCAACCAAGTGCCCATATCTGCTGCAGCGTATGCATACCAAATTGAGATCCTCATAACAAATCTTATATTCCACCCCTTGCATGGTCACACTCGGGATTAGAGGTTTGGTGAGATCCAGTAGAAGAGCCACCTGAGCAAAACGACCACGAATGGCCTTGATTGTGTGGGGATCGGCCTTGAGATAGGAATCGATGGGTCGGGAGATCTCACGCAGCAATGAGTCTTGAAAAATTGAGGCGGCAGTCCGGGTATCCAGATCCAGGAAGCGACAGCATCAAGGTGATCAGAGGTAGTATTGAACTCAGGATGCCATGGATGTAAGCTAAGTGTATGACCAATAATGGAATACGGACCCCTCAGAAGGGCCTCCAAATAATCCTCCTCAAGATCTAACTTCACCAGGTAATAACCATGCTCAATATCCAAGATATGAATGTTTCCCTTAGGTTTCCACAATGCCAACAATTTCTGGTAGAGAAATTTGTAGCTGGTTACCTACTTGAGTGGCTTTATGAAGATGGTATGGGCCATGTTCGCACCCAGCTCATGGCTGATTTTGTTGGAAAAGTCAACAGTGTTTCCCGTTGACAAATCGATGGCAAACATCATCTGCAGTAACCTCAATTGCAATTCTGGAGAAGGGGCTTTGCCCACCTGCTGTATCGGATTTTTTGGGAGCTAGGGATTGCAGATAGGAACCCATCGAATCCTCACCCATGGAGCCAGAGTCGGCCATCAGCGAAGACCCAGAGGAGCTGGCGTCGGTCATACAGATATCCTTGTTTTTAACTTTCGTGGTGGCCGGATTGGCTGCGGTGTGGCTGAGGTTTTCCATCAACGGTCGGAAGTTACGAAGCGTGAGTTCAGTTCAGAGAGAAATCGCAAAAGGTCATTTCTTTTGCAACGGTCGGAAATTCCTAAGACCCTGTTTGCAAGTTCTATTGAAAAATTGTTTTTGGCTTTAGATGGGGGTTTTAAAAAAAAATGTGCTTTTATAAGGAAGTTATAAAGTGTTTGCAGTGGGGCTTAACTGTGACAAAAGTTTAAAAAGTAGTATGACAAGATGGATATAATATGGGGAAATTTTTGGGTATTTTGATATTATCGATTTGTATATACACAAAATTATCTTAAAAGTGAATTTTTAAATATTTACAAAATTGTCACCGCCTTAAGCCTCCCATAAGCTATTCCAAGGTAGCTTTTGGCTTTTGGGCTTTTGGAAACTTTTCCACCGCCAAAAGCCAAAATCGCAAACAGTGTAAAAGGAACTTCTGCAATTGAAAAGCCAAAAGCTGCTTTTGAAAAAAACTTGTAAACAGACACTAACTATGCCAATTTCAAGAGAAGTGCCAGAGGGACTACATGCAACCGAAAAATTGGACCGAAATTATGGAGAAAGACTGAAAAGTCAGTGCCTCACTTAGCACACCACCACTTGCAGGGGGTTGGTGTGGTAATTTCCTTGATTTTCGGTTTACAATTTCAGTTGTGTTGTAGTACAAATAGACTTTTCCATTTCACAATCATGACACCCCTAAATCCAAATATGGTACAACCTAAGTGAATTAATAACCAAACTGGTTTATCATGTTTTTTTTTTGTTTATCATGTGGATATATTCAGTATTTGGAAAGAGACGACTCGCGAAGAGTCGTGTTCCTCCTCAACACATGAACTTTTTCTTTTAACGTATATCGTATCAGATTTTCAAACGACACTCAGCAAAATCGATCGACGGTTCCACTGTTCTCTCTCTCTATCTCCTTGCCGAGGGGCCAACGGTTCGCCGTCGTTCGTCGGCGCCGCCGCTGATCCGTATCAGATTGTTTACATAGAAGCTCTCGGTTACGGTCGGCTTTTGCTAATAATATTCTCAAAGCTCTTCGCGTCGCTTGAAGAACGGTCATTTCATCTCTCTTTTGTTTTCAGCGGAATGTCATCGCTATTTCAACGCATTGATCGGAAATTGCTCGAATTATACCGTTTTCGTTTTTTGGTGTTGTTTTAGAGCAAATCTATGTTGATATTTCGCTTTCGTTACGTTCCTCTTTTCGGTGTCCAGTGGAAGCAACTGATAGGAAACGTGATTGGCTGATTATTATTTTAATTGAAACTCTGTGTTCTGGTGGTTCTTTTATCGCGCTTATGGCTACTGCATTTTGATTTTAGATTTAACATCTTCAATGATGCTCTTGATTTGCTTACCCAAAAAAAAATGATGCTCTTGATTCTTTGATGGCCTTATTCTTTTTCTGAATATTGATGGTGTTAGTAGGGTCTAGTTTTAAATACTGAAGTAAAATATGATGAAGAACTGAAGTAGAGAAATGCTAGGTTTCGTCTGTAAGATGTGATCAGATGCACCAACAACGGCTGTGACTGTTAGATAATTAAGAAAGCTAAATGAGGAAGATCATATGTTGCTAAAATGTGATAAGATGGATGTACAGCTAAGGACATTGCATCAGTAATCAAGCTAGATGCTAAATTACAAGACTTTTTAATGAAACAAATGTTGGAAATGGGTCTGCCAATGACTTGTATCTGAATTCTATGCATCCTATGGTTTGGTTTTGACTCTAGCAGTTGAGAAAAAACAGAACAGGTGACCTAGCCGAAAAAATAATAGTCGAACCGGTATAATTTGTACATCTTGCATCAATAGGTACTCAAGGCAAAAAATGAAAGAGAATTTGAATTCGCAAAGTTGTATATTGTTATGTACATTGGCATACATCATAAAATGGTTTCCTTCCAAATTGTTAATGACATACATCCCCTGAGAGTGGAACGTTTTTCATAACTAAGGATAACAAATTATTTGTTTATGACAGGGCGACAAAATGATTGGATCATTCATCACCCGAGGACTTGTGTATGTTGCAACTCCAATTGATTCCAATAAAAGAATGATGTTTCTTTTATTTTATCTCACGATGTGTTTATTTCCCATGTTGCAGATTAATTTTTGGTTATGCTTTCCCTGCATATGAATGCTATAAATCTGTAGAAATGAACAAGCCTGATATCCATCAACTTAGATTTTGGTGTCAATACTGGTAAGCCACCTAAATTTATTTGTTTCACATATTCTTTACCAGCCAGTTATAACAGATCATCATACTTGAATTTCAGGATTCTGGTAGCTGGTTTAACGATCTGCGAAAGGATCGGTGATTTATTCATTAGCTGGTAAATGTCGTGTTCATCATCACTACTTTCTGCTCTTCATTTTCTCTCCAACTTCATCTATATTTCTATCTTGAAGGGTTCCAATGTATGGTGAAGCCAAGTTGGCCTTCTTTATATACTTGTGGTTCCCTAAAACTAAGGTATTCAACCTTTCGTAGATTTCTCCCACTTCTACCTGTAATCTGACATTTATATGTTCACTTTGACAACTTGATTTCAGGGGACAACATATGTTTATGGCTCCTTCTTTAGGCCGTATGTTGCAAAGCATGAGACAGAAATTGATCGTAACTTGATAGAACTTAAAACCAGAGCTGGAGATATTGCACTTTCGTACTCGCAAAAGGCTGCAATCTATGCACAGACCAGATTTTTCGACATTTTGCAATATATTGCAACACAATCAACAACCAAAAAGCATGCTCAGGTATTTTGTTATTGTGTTTCAGGCAATGCCTGCAAATGGTATCTTCCCCTTCTCATTTTCGTTATGACATTGCAGCCACAAAGTCAAGGCACTAAAGTTGAGAAGTCCATTGCTGCAGCATCACATCAGAAACCAGTTCCAGCAGCCAAGTCCAAGGATGAACATCCGCCATCTTCTACTTCTTCCAGCACTTCATCAACTGGGCATCACGAGGATATAAACGAAACATCAGAACCCTTAGACGATGTCAAACCATCTCCTACTCCCGTTCTAGCTCCCGCGGCTGCATCTTCAACCGAATCAATAACAACACTTCGGACCAGCAAAAGCTTGAATTCCAAAGGAGAATTCCCTGCCGATGTGGAAGTAAAAGTTCAGCCTACTCTACAGGACATGATTAACGAAGAATCCGGAAGGTTAACCAGAGCTAGATCTAAGAGAACACGCGCTGCATCACTTAGGTAAGCTTTTGTAATGCAGTTTTTAGGCAGTCTGTGTAATGCAACACACATATCTTTCATCCAGTACTGATGCTAGTTGTACATTTTTTTTGCATTCTTTGAACTTCAATATAGGTGCCTTTGTTTTTCCTAACAAATAAATAACAACCTTGACCTTATCTTCTATTCAAACTTTCGTCATTCATGTTATCCACAAACAATTTCACTGGTTCCACAAACATTCAACCAGACATTGCCTGAACCATCACCTGATCTCCAACCACTCCAGTTATTACTATTTATTACAATACTATCATTTTGGCTTGTTGTGATTCTGATTTGGAATCTCATTTCACCCACTCTCATCTGCCTGCTCCAAAATTCCAAACAATCTCAGTTTCCAATTTTCTCCCACCACCCCAACTGCACCTCCTCACACTCAACACGTCAATGAAAAAATGACAAAAACCTTATTCAATGGGATCTTAGAGTGGGTAATCAACAATCACAACCTTCCAAGATAGCGAGACTCACCAAGATGCAGCATTTGATGCTCTGAAACTAAACATTTTTTATTGCACAGTGGTGATCAATTGGTCAAAAGAGTGTTGGTCTAGTGTTTGACAATTGCATTCAAAGGTCATGAGTTCAAATTCACTCAGCCGTATGAGAGTCTCTCACATATGGTTTGTCAAAGTGTTGCTTACCTCCCAACCGTAGTTTGCATGTTATTGCGGTAGTGCGTTGGATTTACCTATTTCGGTAGGCTTCCATAGGTTATAAAAACGTTGTGATCAATTGAAATGTACATTATTGTCTGTGATGGGCTTTCCTTCTCTTTTGCTTTTTTGTAGCTGGATTAATTGGACTTGTGGGTGTAGCGGTCCCCTGTGGACTGTGCGTCGTTTCTTCGCCTGCACAATTCCAAAACTTAATGTTTCAGATAATGAAAGAAGAAAGGAATAACTCCATTGCCCCCACTCCACTACCCTACCACGCATGTTACCAATTCCACATGCATGCATTCACTTCTTTTATGCTTGCTCCTTTAACCTTTTCCTCACTTTTATTGCACTTCATTAATACACATTACTTGACAGTGTAGTCAGAATTACAGCCTCTCCCCGTTTTTTTTTTTCCCTCTTGCAATATGAACTTTTATCTCTTATGTAGCAAACATGATTGGGTTACTACTGTGGGCGCGGACCAGCAACATTTAAGCCACAAGTACAAGAGGAATTAAACTAGAGAACGACTGCACTATACACCACGGCACATTCCACACCCTTCTCATTTTGTGTTGAATCCTAATTTTTTATGAACATGATGTCCATAATCGTTTTTGAGGATGACTAATCCATATGATTCATGTAGAACAATTCCTGGACATGGACCAAGTAAGATTCGCGTCTAAACTCACACTCGTGTCCTCAAAGAATTGTAATGAACCTACTATTCTTTTTAGAGTTTTACGTCTAAACCCTCGATGGTCCCTATTAAAAATTGGTGTAAGTGGTTGGACTTTACAAACACTCTGATTTTGGCTTTCGGGGTTTTAATTGTTTTTTCAACCCTACAATAGGCGTAAAATGAGGTTTTATGTGCAAAAAAGATATTTCGTAAATCACAAGTTTTTTTGGGTAAGTAGATTTTATTTCATAATGTAATATTAATAAAATATACAATTTACCCAATATGTTTTGCAAGACCTACATGCAATTTAAAGGGCGTCTGCATCACTCACCATGGCCAATGTGTAGGCCCAATTTCGCTTTGGCACGCAAGATTAACCATGTGTTCAATTTTATCTTCTCCATAGCACAATCAACATTGGTAAATCACAAGTTGAAATTTTTTTAGAAAGTAATAGTTTGAAAAGGATATAGTGATTTTGCTATGAATGGGTAAATTATGTTCACCCTAAATGTGGCCAACTCTCCTAACGTTGCTTCTTTCTTTGTTTTCCAGTGAAGATGTTCAAATTTGAGGCATTAGTTGAGGAAATAGGAATCCTTGTGCATTTATAGTTAGATACACGCGCACACGGTTATTAATGATTAATGATAGTATTCCACTTCTAGCAAGTATTTTGACAAACTTGAAATCATGGCTCCGCTAAGATATATACATATTTGAGTAAAGAAAAAGAAAAAAATGAGGATAGGTGTGAAATATTTTCAGTCATAATGTGTTGGACATCTTAATACTACATCTAAAATTTTGATTTATAGTCAACAAAATCAAAATTCATCAAGGATGATTCAATCCTGGTATCGAGTTATTTTCATAATTAATCACAAATTTTGATTACAACTAATTCACCTAAAAAAACTAAAATAAATCATTGGAGTTGTCAATTAGTGACCCATAAGTCATATCACTTTAACTACTCCCTCAAAAGCACGACACCTTCTTCAGTCCAATTTCAGTGTCAAACTTTAAAAATTAAAATATGTAATCAATTTCGCAATATTCCATTTTTTTGAATAACATGAATCCCAATAAGATAGTTAAATCAACGCGATATCGCAATAACCATATGTTATGGACTAATGTCATTAAAGATAATTGAACTTACAAACTTCAAATACAATTACCACGATTATAACGGCTAAATAAACCCCACAATAATCTTTCATGACCAATAATGGATTTAATTTAAACAGTCCAAAATCAAAATTTAAAGAAGTTAAACTGAAAAAAAAATATGGAACACCACTCCACCCAAAAGCAATTTTATACATCACCACTAAAAATTGGTGTACAAAATCAATCTTTTGATTGGTTAAAATTTATTTTGGACTCATCACCATTTAATCTTGATTTTTTTCTCTCTTCTCTTTAACCCATCACACTTTAACCATTCTATTTTTCCAGCGGACCTTTTCAAGTAAATTTGTAGAATTATAGTGTATATAAAATTTAAAATTGATAACATTTAGCCATTTGGATTTCTAGGATATGGTTTTAGTTTTTCGTCGGCGAAGCCACCGTAATATTAACCCCGTAAATTTGTTGATTTTAGTATTTATAAAGTTTAGAATTTATAGCATTTAGCCCTTTGGGTTTATAGGATAACATTTTTGTTTTTTCGGCGGCAAAACTGCAGTAATATTATTCCCGTAAATTTGTTTATAAAGTTAGAATTTATAGCATTTAGCCATTTGAGTTTATAGGATAGGTTTTAATTTTTCGACGGCAAAGCTGCCTTAATATTAATTTTATTTTATTTATTTTATGGTTTATTTTATTTATTTTGGGGTTATGAACTCGGTATATTATAATAAAAATGCGTGATTAAATGTGTAGGTTAAAGGTAAGAGAGAGAAAAATACATGGTTAAATGTTGGTGGATTCATACTAAGTTTTAAGCAATAAAAAAATTAGTGTTGTACACCAATTTTTAGTAGTCATTTACAAAAATGGTCTCCAACTCAACCCTATTCCACCCGAGGAATGGTATGAGACACCAACTTTCAACAGCTAAATCATACCCATAGTTCGAGAAGTCGGCCGACTAGTCGACTAGTCGGCCGACTATTTGGCCACTTTCTCGTTGGCGACCCGATTTTGCCTTATACGGATGGAAAAATTGTTTAGGG
>JAOYMZ010049020.1:0-14234 GCA_025802335.1 Pinguicula primuliflora | reverse complement strand
CAATAATACTCATACCTCAGGGTTAACTTCTCGGCACAAGTTAATAAAACAAATGCACTCATTCATAAATCAGCAAGTGAAGGAAATCAATTCGCAAATTACGATATTAAATGTATACGAATGCCAAGCTCAATCAATTTATTACTAAACGAACAACCGAGGACATTGTAGCCAAATAAATAAATATAAGAACAAAATAGTTTAGCTCAACCGAGCCTCGAGCTTAAAGAGATACAAAACAAGCTGAAGATCCAGTCATAGCTCCGACGAAGTCAACTCTCGCTTCTTCTCCGGCCGACGGCTCCGAGAAAACCCATCTGCTTGAATCGCCTCACTACTTGTTCACCCACCAAGTATGTAATTTTCGTCCATATACCCCCCCAGGGGGGCAGTGAAAGAGAGGTTCTTCATTGCAAAGAGGAGATATTTATAGTCAAGACAAGCTTCTAAGGGAAGCCTTGGCTTTTTGACTAGTCAAAGCTTACAAAAGAAACTTTGACTAGCTTCTTTGGAAAGCTTTGATTCTAGCTTCTTTGGAAAGCTTCCTCCAATGGTTGGGCTTTGGGCCTTTCCTCCACTTTTGGGCCTTTGTGAATGATAATAAATATGTAACTCATGGCCACTTTGTATAGGGCCTTTTAACATCCTTGTAAAATTACAACTTTATCCCTGCATCGAGCTAGTCGCCCGAAAATGCGCCTTATTTGTCTCTTTTGCCCATGTGATGTCATTTCGTGTATAGAATGGCTTGTAATTCCATCTAACACGTCCATATGTTGCACTTTGACCTGCATGGTACAAAACAAGAACAAAACAAGCGTAAATCCGGATATATGAACTAAAATCAATCATAAATCAATGCATAAATGAGTTTAAAACATCATATGATTTTGGCTCATCACTTTGCCTACGTCCACGGGAGAAAAGGATCCACCCTTGTAATTTTTATTCACACTCTTTACAATGTATATCGGCCCCCTATTTATACATAATTCTCCTTGTTTCCATATCAAGGGTAAATCCCATGATTATAGGAATGTAATTTCGGGAAATATGTGGGGAAGATTTGAATAAATCTTCCCCTATTTATCTCATGGCTAACACTCCCCCTCAAGTTGGATATTGGAATGTCCAATACCCAACTTGTACATCACATCATGAAATGCGTGCCCCGCCACAACCTTGGTAAGTACATCTGCCAATTGATCTTCGGACTTCACATATGGTAGTGTGATAATCCCGCCTTCAAGCTTCACTTTGATAAAGTATCTGTCAATCTCTATATGCTTGGTTCAGTCGTGTTGTACCGGATTCTCTGAGATATGTATTGTTGCCTTATTATCACACCTTAATGGACACAGGTCATTGGGTAAGATGCCAAATTCATTCAATAAATGTCTCAACAAAAGAATCTCAATCAAACCCCTTGTAATCCCCCGAAATTCAGGCTCAGCACTCGACAAGGCCACTACCTTCTGTTTCTTGCTCCTCCATGCCACTAGGTTCCCTCCAACAAACAAAAAGTACCCAGCAGTTGACTTTCGATCAACAGGATTCCTGGCTCAGTCTGTATCGGTATATGCTTCTATCCTCAGATGACCAAACTTCCGAAATCCTTCAAGTATCTCACAACTTTTAGGCTGCATCCATGTGATCCTTATGGGGCTTATGCATAAACTGACTTAGCGCGCCGACAGAATATGCGATATCCTGTCTGGTATGAGACAGATAAATCATCTTGCCAACTAATTGTTGGAAACACTCCCTATCGGCCATGGGGGTGCCCTCCACTATCTTGGGTCCATGGTTAGGTACCATTGGAGTGTCTACTGGCTTGCTTTCGAGCATTCCAATTTCTGCTAGGAGGTCGAGAATTTACTTTCTTTGTGATATATGAATCCCAAACTTCGATCTCATGAACTTCAATCCCCAAGAAATACTTCAGCATCCCAAGATCCTTCATCTCAAACTCAGTGGACAGGTGTCTTTTCAACACAGCTATGTAATCAGCATCATCTCCAGACATGATCATGTCATCTACATAAATCAGCAAACATGTCAGACGGCCATTTCCCCTCTTCGTAAAGAGTGTGTGATCAAAGTTGCTTTGAGCAAAACCAAGTTTCCTCATCACCAGTGTGAATCTCTCGAACCATGCACGAGGTGACTGTTTTAACCCATACAGAGCTATCTTCAACCTGCAGACTTCCCCTGGACAAAATTCCTCAGAATACCCTGGAGACCCTTCCATATACACCTCTTCTTCCAAATTTCCATGCAAAAATGTGTTCTTTACATCTAGTTGGTACAGAGGCCAATCACAGTTAGTTGCAATAGAGAATAGGACACGGATAGTGTCAATCTTAGCCACAGGAGAGAATGTCTCCGAGTGGTCTACCCCATACGTCTGGGTGTATCCCTTCGCCACTCGCCTTATATCGCTCAATAGACCCATCTGTCTTCCTCTTGATTGTGTAGACCCACTTGCATCCAACAGGTCGCTTCCCATTAGGTAGTCGAACCTTCTCCCACGTTTGATTCTTCTTCAATGCTCTCATCTCTGCGTCCATTGCCATACTCCACTTAGGAGTCAAAACTGCCTCTTGCACATTTTTTGGGATCACCTCATGATATAAGGACATCGCAAATGACTTTGCTGTCACAAATTCTCGCCCTCTGAATAAGTTCGCGACGGGGTATCGCTTGGAGCCTGGAATATGGTCAGGAGAGTATCTTTTTGCTGCAATTCCCCGTGTGCTCCGAGGTGGTAGTACACGTGAGCTACATAGGAATCACAGAATCCAAAGTAGGGTGAGATAAACCAGATTTCTCAAGAGTGGTTACCTCGATATCCGGCAAAGCGAGATCATTAGCAGGCGCATGTGGTGAGGAGGGCAAGGGCACAGATTGCTCGGGCTGTATGGTCTGAGCTAGAACCTGCAACGGGGCATATGACATCCAATCTAGTGAATCACCTCTCACACTCTCCCCCTGAGCGCTAGATTGGGCAGTCTGATAGTAAAACTCAGTCTTCACGAAGTCACAATGTAGAGTAGTATACAACTGTTGGGTTACTGGATCAAAACACTAATACCCTTTTTGATTCACTCCATAATCAACGAACACACACTTAATGGCACATGCCTCGAGCTTGGTACGTTGGGCCTTCGGGACATGTACGAACACGGAGCACCCAAATACCCGAGGTAAAATGGTGAGATAGGAAGGTACCCGAATGAATGATGTCAGCATTTGAAGAGGTGTCCTTAGTTTCAAAATTTTTGTAAGTAACCTATTCACGAGGTACGCAGCCGTCGCAACAGCTTCCGGCCAAAAACTAGTGGGGACCTTGGACTCAATCATAATCGCACGTGTAATTTCTAACAAGATGCAATTTTTCCTTTCAGTGACTCCATTCTGCTCCGGGGTATACGGGCACGTGGTCTGATGAACTAAGCCACGCTCACTGAAAAATTGGACATCGAGGAGTTAATGAATTTCCCTCCATTATCAGTTCGAAAATTTTTCATAACCCCACCAAACTGAGTTTGTATCATGCAAAAGAACTGAGAAAATTTTGTAAACACATCCGATTTGTTCTTCAAAAAATATACCCAACACATCTGGGTGCAATCGTCAATAAATAACAAGAAATACTTAAGATCATTTTCACCAATAACTGGGGCTGGACCCCACACGTCACCATGAATAAGCTCAAAAGGTATCTCAGATCGAGTCATACTTTTCGGAAAAGAAGTACGATGTGTCTTGGCATGTGCACATGAATTACACTGAATCGGAAAACAAGATAATCTAGGAAATAAGGTCTTAAGGTACCCATCAGACGGGTGACCTAAACGATGGTGCCATAGTCATCCAACATCACTGACTCCTTTGGTCACAAGAGTTCGTCCAGAGGGAGCAACCTCGTCCACATAATATAGCCCTGCCCTCTTTGTGCCACGCTCAATGATCTCCTTTGTCCGGATATCATGCAGTATGCAGAAGGATGGATACATAAGCACAATACAGTTCAACTCCTTAGTAACATGGCTAATAGACAGTAACTTATGCGATAAGGCGGGCACAAATAAACAATTGGATAGTCTCAATGCTGGAGTGATCTCCACAGAGCCCGCTCCCTTCACTTGCAACGATTCACCATTAATTGTCTGAATAATTTTCTTTCGAGGGACCTGATAACTTGTAATATCCATAACATCATATGTTACTGTATCGGTCGCACCACAATAAAAAATCCACTCACGAGATTTATTAGAATTAGAGTTGAGCAATGCATAACATAAATCATCACTAAAATCACCAAAACACCCATCCGTAAAATATTTTGGGCCAACTTGCTGCCTTTCGAATTCTGCACGTTTCGGCCCAACTCCAGATTTAATTCCTACAATATTATTTCTTGGCCCAACACACCTCGGCCCAGAACTCATAAAATGGTCAGATTTATATATAGAGGGGCACATGCGTAATTTCACACTTCCATTCGATATACCTGTATGTTGTCAGTGTATCTCTTCATTTTGCTCCTCGAACCCTCTGTCCCTCTGTTGCCTATGCGACTGTTCACCTCTGGCTCCGGTCCTATAGTTCTGTCCTTGTCCCCGAAATTGGCCATCGCGGCAGTCTGGAGTGGTTTCTCGCCTTTCCATTCCGACCGCGGCGAAGCCATTTGTCCAGTCATCATCCTCCGAACATTCACCCATGGCAACGGTGCCCCGATTTGACCAGTTGCCCGTGATTCGCTTCCCCCTGCTGCGAGAGAAATTGTTTCTGCGGCAGTCTCGTCGGATATGTCCCTATATTCCATAATTATCGTAGTAGCGAGTTTCCTGAGGTCGGAACGAGTTGAAGCCACTGCGGTCATTTTCTGATTGTTGTTGTAGCGGCAGAGGGTAGCGATGTTGAGCTCACGAACACGTTCGCGAACAGGCTCACAAACAAGCTCACGAGCCGAGCTCACGAGCTTTTTATTATTTTTTTTTATTATTATTATTTTTTTTTATTTTTTTAATATATATATAAATTAAATAATATAATATTATTATATTAAAGCTCGCGAGCGGCTCGTTAAGAGCTCGCGAACAAGCTCGAGCTTGTTAAGACTGTTCGCGAACAGAAGTTTGGGCTCGAGCTCGAGCTCGTTAAGATTTTCGAGCCGAACGAACGAACTTTTATCGAGCCGAACTCGAGCTTGTTCGCAAGTGGCTCTGTTCGTTTACAGCCCTACTCGCCTACTTCGCGACCCGGCCCAAATTCTGGTTGCAGTTTCGAACTTGGTGGCCCGGTCTGCTGACTCGACCCTGATCCATGGTGGATGATGATCCACGACCCGAGGCCCGACCCGGGCCCATTAGGGTTTGGACCCGGTCCAGTGTTCTGACCCATCGGTTCCAAGATGTTCCCATGCACCGCGTCTTGCCAGATTGTAGCGTACGCACTGTCCATGTCTGGTAAGTTCCGCTCCTTCAAAATATCGCGAACAATTAATGTGAACATACTGTCTAATTCGTGGAGAAATTTGAACAACCTGTGTTCTTCCTGCATTTTGTTGTAGATTATAATATCCTCTACATCTTTCATTGGATTTGGCCGCCTCCGATCTACTTCCATCCATAAGTTCTTACTTAGATTGTAGTATTCTTCAATTGTGAGTTACCCGTGCTTTAAGCTGTCTGCTTTGGTGGTTAGATCGTATACTTGCAGATTATCTTCACCAGACTGGAATGTTTTGGCCAACCCTTGCCATAATTCCCGAGAAGTTGAGAAATTGAGATACTGCCTGGCAATTCCTTGTTCCATGTTCGATGTGATCAAATCGAACACTTGCAAGTCATGCTCCCACCATGATTGGTAGTCGGTCTCCCCCTCCTTGGGTGGCGTCGGATCTCCTGTAATATGTTCAATTCGGCCCTGGCCACCAAGTGCAATCTTCATCCGCTGTCTCCAGATTAAATATTTCTTGTTATCCAGAATTTCTGCAAGCTTTATATCCACCTGATTTCCTTGTTTTGCTTCTCCTTCTTTCACAACTAACGCAGTGTTTTTGTCTTGCAGGACTGGGGCGAGTTGCTCACCGAGGACTTTCGCTACCTCCGCTAGAGCGGCCACCGTCTCGACCATCTCACAATCACACACTTCTTCTTATTGGTAGATGACGACGCCGGGATTCGTCCCCTGCTCCAATACCATGAAAACACGAAAAATAAACACAGCACACACAAGAATTACGTGGTTCGATTTTGCCTACGTCCACGGGAGAAAAGAATCCACCCTTGTAATTTTTATTCACACTCTTTACAATGTATATTGGCCCCTATTTATACACAATTCTCCTCGTTCCCATATCTAGGATAAATTCCGTGATTATAGGAATGTAATCACGGAAAATATGTGGGGAAGATTTGAATATATCTTTCCCTATTTATCTCATGGCTAACACGGCGACACGGCGGGCATGGATCTGGGTCCGAGGGTCCGTGACTCGCCTTGGACCCGGGGTATTAGTTTATTATTTATATAATTATATATTGTATGAGTTTTAAATGTTAAAAAAATGTAGAGGCATCGTACATGTAACTAAACATGCTTAACAAACATTGAATATGAATTGTTCATCTCAATTTGATATAACGATTAAAATTAGATTTGGCATTAAAAAATATTGGTGGTCACGTGAGTCCGAAAATTTTCTTGTCAGTGACATTATATGCTGGACGAGTTGTCTTACATCCCGAATTCTAATCCTGACTGTCCACTGTTGATCCGACGGCCAGAATAAGATCATTTTAGTTAAATGAGTGTTTTAATCCAGACCGTCGTATTTAAATCCTACGGCCAGAATTAAAATTCGGAATGTAAGGCAATCTGTCCGACACATAGTGTCTCTGACTAGAAAATTTCTCCACATGAGTCTCCTACCCCAAGATTTTCTTACTTTTTCTAACTTCTGTTAGTCTGGTGAATTAATGCAAAGATATTACCTAATATCTTACCCAAAGATCTCCCTCGATTGTGTGCTCCAAGTCTCCCGGTAGTTAATGTATATCATGTGAGAGTCAATGCATGTGTATGGGAGTTAATGCATGTCCCACCATGTTTTGTCTTTATAGTAGTTAGTGTGTGAGGAAAAAGGGTGCTCTATATATGTTGTACATTATATATTGAGAAGTAAGGGGAAATCAAGAAAAACAAAAGTTTCTTCCAAATTGTGTTATATTATCCCAAATTGTGTTCCATTATGGTATCAGAGATGGGGAATTGATCCCCAATTTTTCGTCATCTACCAGTGTGCGGGTCGATGGCAGAAGTAGTTGCTTTTGCGGAGGTCGCCCGGATTCTGGGCAAGCAATTGAAATCACTCATGAAAAAGAAGGACGATCAACTGATCACAACCGAGGGCAATCCTGCGGTGGCTACAAAACTGATGTAGTTCTCGATGTACAACTCTATAATCAAAACTACACAGTGTGAAAGAGGTGTATCGAAATGGCGATTGGCGGTTGAGGGCGAATCAACCACATCACAGGGGAGCCCCCACCACTAAAAGATGGAGATCCTGGGTACCAATCATGGTGGGAAAAGGACCTGCAAGTTTATGAATTGATTACTAAAAACATCGATCGATGTATACGGCGACAGTATTTGAACTTTCCAACAGCAAAAGATTTATGGAAGGGGCTAGCGAAGATGTATCAATCTGTTGAAGACAACTTATAGATCTATGCTCGTACCACAAAGGCTGATAGTCTGAAACAAGGTGAAATGTCAATCGAAGAATATTACAGCCTGAGTAAGAACCTATGGATGGAAGTGGATCGAAGGTGTCCAAATCTGATGACGGATCCAGAGGACATAATGCGATTCAATGCCTTATAGGAGGAGCATCAACTTTTTAAATTCCTTGGAGGTCTAGATGACGTATGCGATGCTATTATACGTGATATTCTACGTGAATGAAGGCTACCTAACATGGATGAGGCTTACAGAATCATCCGGTAGGAGGCGGCCCGATGACATATCCTCGAGCCTGTGCAGAAGTTCTAGGCAAAAGATGGATGCTAGAGTTGGGTCGGGTGGAAATGGACGGATTCAAGAACCAAAACCTGACACTACAACTGGGCAAACCCATGAGGTTGGCAGAGCCAACTACAAGTCAGGAGCATACGGTGCCTGTCCAGGAACTGATCCGACATAACAACAGCAACCCCTCCGTCATCTGCCAGTTGCCATCCCTCGAGGTGCACACCTTTACGACTAGTCCAAACCACCCAATTTCGGACTGAATTCATCCTTAGGAATACAATAAAGCCTCTTTGTTCACAACAGTCAACTTATATGAGAATACGATCTTATCTACGTAGTGCGTCCAAAATAAGTGATATTGACACACATATCATTATGTCATCCTCAAACACAATTTACTTTTATATTAGTCAATATATATTAATTATTAGAATATTTTTATTTTAAAAGTTAATCTGTTATCCCTGAATTATGTCGTGGTGATTACGACGACAATCGTGAATAACGCGACTACATGCGATTAACCTGGTTACAGCATTTGGTCCCAGTACCCTACTTTCTTAACTATCGATGACCTGTCTGTATTTCTCCATACACGTAACCCGAATAGTTGAATCGTTGTACACACGTCATGCGTCACAGGCACAACTACGCGCAGTGAACCCGAATACATAAGTCAGACCCTATAGCCAAATAATGAATGATGATCCGTGGTCTTTTTTCCATTAACGTAAACCAGGATAGTGTCGTCGTTCATTCCTCGGTAGATGCAGTAAACACGACTACACACGATGAACTCAATATCGTCATTTGGTGCCCGACACTAATCCTGTAACCCACCAAAAGATCTAAAACACAGAAACAAGTTTTATACCTCTAACGTATCGAACAACGGATGCTGTTCCATCTCCTTCGCGCTTCGGACGCCCTATCTATCCCCCAGTTAGCAGGTAAGGATTTCTCTATGTGATTCGCTACACTTGCTTGCCCCTATCGACGTACTCTATTGCCTGTCAGTTAGGTTAGCAAAACTTTTGCCATAGCCTTAAGTCGCCATGCTTTGCCGGAGATTCTATCCAGCACTTTTTGGGAAGATTTTCCCTTTTATAGTCTATACTCTCTTCGAAAGACCATAAGCTTGAAAAGGACTAAGATTGTGGAAAGATCACTGTCATCTCACAAATTGGATTCGAACCCAATATGTTCCTCACCTTCTCCCCCATCGATCTGAAAATAAATACAGGGGAAGAAAACCCGACTTAGCGATGATGACTCTTTTGGGATTAACACGATGGGTCTCGATCATTGTCGATAGTTGTGCATTGTATAATAGTTTATGGACCGACTAACTTATCTGGATTTACTACGTGTAGTCGCGATCTTACCGTCGAATGTGAACAACAGATGCTATGATAATATAGGATAGTTGGAGCATGAATGCCTCTTCCGGAATAACCATGATTGGTCAAGGTCGGGTCAGTTGTTGTGTTTGTTCCGACTATGCTATACGAGATATTTAAGTATGGTACAACAAAACTCAACCATATAGGCAGCTTTTAGGATGGATGAATTCCCGACCACGTCACGTAAATGAATACAACTGAATCCTTCTTCTCAAGTCACAATATGAAAAATTGTAAATGAAAAATTAGACAAGGTACGATACGAAATGCAGCACCTCACTCACGCCATCCACTTGTAGTTTCGTTTTCCATTTCAACACGGCCACTGTTGCATGTCTTCACATAGTGCCTGAGGATACTACACTTCTCGCAGCAATTCTTGCATTTCATTCTTTCTTCGCCCTTCGGTGGAGAATGTGAATAAATTGGCTTTCCTCTCTTCTTGCCAGGAACATTTGGGGTAGGAAAAAGGAGAGCGTTAATGGGAACGACATGGAGATGTACGCTGCGATATGGATCCTCGTCATGCACCCTTGTGTAATCCGGTGTCGGTGAATTAAGACTGTGTGAACTCTTATCGGATCCATTTGCTGCTGCAAACGCATCTACACAAGGTGATTTGGCTTGAATGTTCATCATGACTTCTGTCTCGTTGATGTTGAGCTACTTACAACTAGTCTGTTAGCTTTGGTTTCACCCGTTGCCACATCAAATGTCCCAGACTCATGTCTCGGCATAATCATGGAGCCAGCCTGCGTGCATTCTGCCACTCCCTTAGGATGCAAAACAACTTTCAAGGTGAGTCTCGTTGAATCCTTGTTCTCACGTTGGTTTAAAAATCCCACAACATCGCCGTCATCATGCAGGAAAATGGTAGACTTTGCATGGTCGAACTTCCTTTTGGGATTGTACTACAAAACTAAATATGTTGTATCTCAACTAAGATCATATCTAGTGTAAATGAGGTCTAATAAAGATGCGAACAATAGGTTCTCCTCGATTTGAACAGCTCTCAAACTACAATCGATGTCTGTTACTATAAGTTCCGGAAGATCCTTTACTTCATAAAGATTTACAATCTTATAAAATAAACTCAGTTTCATCGGCAAATAATGGAAAATTGGATTACTCAACCAAGCACGGTAATTATGACTACAAGGTGTCAGGTGACCGAACACAGGCTGTGGCCTGTATTCTTGATCACAAATCAACTGAATTAACTCAGAAAATGAACGTTCAGATTACGGAATTGAAATTCTCACACAAAAATACATGATCCATATCGAAAACTAAATAATCTTGTCCACAAAACAACTAGAATTCAGAATCAAACGCACCTTCAAAAATGGAATACATATTAGATCCGCCCTATTCACGCCGCATCTGTTGATGTTCTCTGTCTTTTTCGCTCTCTTTGAATATGTTTCCAGAAAAATTGAGCCTATAATGGACAACAATAGAAGAAAAATGTTGATTTGTATTTTTCCGTAATCGTGTTCCCGTGACGTTGGTTGAGATTGGCGGGAATGAGTGTAATTATGTTAGTTGACAGTTAGTATCAACGTTTATTATAGTAAACTTAAATATATTCGATTTTTAATTTATTTTTAAGTTGTAAATTATTTTGCAATTATTTTTTTGGGTAAGTAAGGTATTTGTATTGCTTTATTTATATATGTATAGATTTACAATTGAATTTGGGCCCATGACTCTTCTCATCTTATCATATATAACAAAGGCTCCCTTAACCATTCTGCCAGCCCAAATTCTAGGCCCACTAGCTCATGAACTCTCAGCGTTAGCCAAAGATTCACTTGTATTCCTTCCAATGCCAGGTGAATGTTCGGTGTTTCTTGGCAAAAGATGGCTCGGTTTCTCATCTTCCATATATTCCACATGTTAGACTGCCAGAATAGCGGTCAAATGCGTCAGAAGGTCATTGGGAACTGACTTCCGTGCGATAAGGCGGTGAAAGCCAGGAGATTGTCCGGAAGATACACTGGGGCGTGCATCCAGGTGAAGCAGTTTTCCCACAAAATCTTTGAAATTGGACATTGTAGCATCAGGTGAAGGACTGACTTGTGCTCAATTTGGCATAAGGAGCAGGTGATTGCTGCTGAAGCCATGCCACGCCGTAGGAGGTTATTTGTAGTCGGGATCCGATTTTGGAGAGTTCTCTAGCAGAAGGCCCACATCTCCCCCAATTGCTCATCAAAATCACCTGTATCCCATTCTTCTGACATAATAGCATTGTAGATTTCGGAAGTATAATTCTGGGGTATCCATTTCCAAGAATCTAGTTCAGCTGATCTCCGAGGGGCAGAATTCAAGTTAAGGAGAAGGGAGTTCTACTGCCTGCATCATTTCATTACCATCGCACTGGTGATTCCAGCTCCAGTGTCATCTCCACACTCCCCCGATATAATCATAGAATTCCTTCTTGGTGATGATTGCAATTATTTTTTGCTAAGATTAATTTTAAGCAGACTCAGGGTTTTGCAATTATTTTTTGCTAAGGTTAATTTTAAGCAGACTTAGGCAGTGTTTTGGAGAGCTTTTCCACAGCTCCTTTTGACTTTTCCACAGCATAAGCTGTTTTTGCAGTGTTTGGTAAATCAGCTTTAGCTTTGGCTTATCTACAAAAAAGTCAGAAAAAGTTAAAAGTCATAAGTTAGGTGGGAGTAGCTTTTGAATGGCTTTTCTCAGTGGCAATTTTGAAATTTATTTGAAGTTTAAATGTGATATAATTATTCTTGCACATTGAAAAGTCCTTCTGCAAAAGTCTTTCTGCAAAAGCATAAGCTCTCCCAAACACAGCCTAAGTATAGTTTGGTTAACAAAAAAGTCTTCTATACTACTTAAGAATTGTTGGCTGCACTGGGGGTGCCTGGGACCCCCCAGGCACCCATATAAGTCCGTCCCTGCGTCAAACCCGTTCGTAATTTCAGCTTTGTCTGAAGATGAAACGAAAGTCTCGTTTCAAGAAGATAGAAGAAGCGCTTCGTCCTTTCAAGAAGACGTTCGTTGAAGGAGGAAGAAACTCGTTCCGAGACGTTCGTATGTAATGGTAAGGCATGAAGAAGTGTTTTAAATCTGAAACTCTTTTAGAAGTCGTTCCCATAAGGGTAAGGTCCTTGAGTAATTTTCACCTTCCGAATGGTGGTGTAGAATATTAATCTGGACTGTTGGTTTAAAATGCAACGAATTTTAGTTTGAAAAAAGAAGTGTTTTTTTATTTAAATATAAATAAAAAATATTTTTTAAATGATATATATTTATATTAATATTATATTATTGTTCACGAGCGGCTCGAGCTCACGAATAAGTTCGGGCTCGTTAAGCCTGTTCACGAACACAAGTTTGGGCTCGAGTTCGAGTTCGTTACACTTGACGAATCGAGCGAGCAAGTTTTTAACGAGCCGAATACGAACCTGTTCACGAACAGCTCTGGTCGTTTACAGCCCAGCTCTGATCATGTTTATGATCCAAAGCAACTTGATTATCCTTCCACTTTCTAGAACAATTTTAATTTTTATTTCGGTGGCCGAAAAGTACCAAAAAGTTCAGGGTACCAAAGAAAAACCGAAGTTTAGCTAACCACCTACCATCAAGCTAGATTACTAGATATGTAATATAAGATCATGTTGCAAAAGGGCCGCAGGCTCACCATCCATTCATTCATGGTGTATACGGGAGGCAGTGGCGGACGCTCTTAGGGCAGTGGGGGTGCAGGCGCACCCACTAAAAATTTGTTATACTTGGACTTGCATCCCGTCGCACCCCCTAATTAGATCCCAGGATACCCTCAGGATACACACCCATATGTAAAGCGTACCTCCATGGTTAGACCCCAGGATTCGCCACTGACGGGAGGGTTTACCTTGTAGCTATAGATATGGATTTTGCTCAGTAATGTCGAAGGGCAGAATTAGACCCATATTCTGCTTTGGGTGGATGGACTAACTCAATAGTTAGTGAAAAATACGATTAATTTTTTTTAATACATAAGAGCCCCGAAGCCGACAGGAAAATAAAAGCCAGAAATGAAAACTAGCAGCCATGTGCATTATAACTGCTCATGGTGGATCAAAAAGAAAGTGTGTTGCGATGATCTTCGATGGGCTTTCATCCCTCGGACCTGCTTTGCGTTCATCCGGTTGGAGGCCGTTGACACGAAGTGTGGTGATTTGCTGATTCTGAGACAAAGCTGCACGAACAATGGTGTCAGAACTAGAGGCGTTCTGAGTGAGCTGAGAGAGAGATATGGGGGCCATGACTTCCCAACTGAAGAAGTCCTCTATCAGGGAGTTGATGATGAACTTAGCCTCAGGGTCTTCAGTTGAGCTCTGTTCGGCTAATAAAATCTGGAGTTGCCTAGGGGACATTGCGAGAGTTGATTTAGCTAGATAGTCTGCATTGGTGTTCTGAGCTCGTCGGATATATTGAAGTACATAAGGAGAACAAAGGTTCATAGCTCGCTTGACAGAGATGCTGAGATTCCGATTTGTCAAGCTTTTACTAGCTCCTGAGATGAGGTTGATTGCTGCAGTGCTATCTGAGAAGAAGGAAATATGCTGTTTCCCAATTTTGCATGCTATTGCTGCGCCATAGTAGAGAGCCGAGAGTTCAGCCAATTCTACAGAACACTCACCTAGGCGAAGCTTGAAACCGATTATCCAGGAGCCAGGACTATCGTGCATAACAACACCACAAGCCGCCACTCCTGTGGATCTGCAAACTGCAGCATCGACCCAGAATGAGCTGCCCAACGAAGTATTTATGTCG
>JAOYMZ010049019.1:0-30420 GCA_025802335.1 Pinguicula primuliflora | reverse complement strand
AATCGGGATTTTGAGTTGATGAGCTCGGCTCGACATACTCCGGAGGTATATTTAAATCAGGGATTTGCGAGCTCGACCTGGAAAACTAGTCAAAAAAACCAAAATCGCCAAAATTATCCATTAGAATATATCCTAACATAAAATATTAAAAATAAATTAATATAAATCCGCATGGATGCCTTCCCTGCAGCTTCCTTAATGACGAATTAAGGAAGCTGCGTGGAAGGCATCCGCACGGATTAGCATCCACGCGAGGCCCTGCCGCGCAGAAGCAACCCGCATGGTAGGACAATTTAGCAACGAACTCGAGAAAATAGGGCACAGTTAAAAATTTTCCCTTTTTGTACACAAAATTTGGTGTACAATAATTTTGGGTAAATTTTCTACTATGCCACTCAGGCAGTTGCTAAATTGTCATACCGCGCTGAAGGGGACATAGTAGTTGTTAAATTGTCTTGCCGTAATGAAGGCTTCAGCGTGGAATCATTAATTCTTAATTAAGGATTCCGCGTCAAAGCCTTCAACGCGGGGTTTCCCACCCCCTTACGCGCTGAAGCCCGATCTCTCCTATGTAAATGGCACTTCGCTCTTCCATTTCCCTACACCTTCAAAACAGATACAATTTTTGCTTTAAAAATGCCCTCATAAAATGTTGAGTGCAAAAAGAGGTAGTTGAAGAACGACAAAGATTCATTATTAGAGACATCAGCAGATGTACTGAGGATTGTGAAGACGGTGAATATCCGTGTGATGGCATGTACTCTCCAAGTGGCTGGACTGAGCTCTATACACATAGTTAAATGACTCAGCTCACATTATTAAGTACTCCGATGATGATGATGTTAATCAGGTACCTAATAGTCAAGCAGAAGATTTTGAAGATTTCGAAGATTATGAAAATTTGATTTACCAAATTCTGAAGATGAAGAAAATATTGTGTTCCAAGATACCAGGGATAAAGAAACTGAAGATGCCAATAAATCCATATTTAGAGTAATTTAATTGTTTTTTAATTTTATGATTAAAGTTAGTTTATTTCACATTTAATTTCAATTTCGACATATTACAAGTTTTAAAACGGAATAAATTTAATCAACAATAAATGAAATTCGAAAATTTTGATTAATCAATAATAAATAAAATTTTGAAAAATTAGTTCATTCCTCATCTCATTAATTCACTAAAACTAATATTGCCCCTAGAATATTCTTCAACTGTCTCTGGTGGCATCAAATCGTACTCTGCTCCCAGATTAGTTGGTTAGTGTGAAGAACTCGTTTCATAATCGTGCTGCATTCTTTTCTGTGTTAATTGACTGGGAGGAGCTTATGAAAGGCCCGCCTCGTCATTCAATTCGCCCCGCAGTTTTGTATGTAACCTCATACCAACTGATGTACACTATTCTGTAATCATCAGTTTCGGGTTGTTTGACTTTTCAAAAATATTTTCTGACTGTATATTTAAATATTTATCAGATAAAATAAATACTAGAAAAAAGCATAATCTCACAGAATAAAATAAGCATACACATACCAGAAGAACTATGAATGACCCAAAATCTATTGGCATGCCGACTTGCTCCACCGAGTGCACGGGAGTGCAAAATCTTCAGTTGTGCTGTTCGGCCCAAAACTGATAGTCATTTTGCCAAGTACTTGGCATCCTGGCACCTCTGACATGATTGTATAGGACGTTCAGATAACGATTTGCCACATACCGATATATCGGTTCAGACAAGTTGCCCAATTGCGCTCTCCAATCCTCTCAGTCAGTTTCTTGTGTGCCAGTGCTTCCCATTCGACATCCACTCCTTGAGGGTCTCCTGAGTCCAACCAAATTGGTGAATGGTGCATCTACTATGCACGAACTCGACCATATCAAGAAAAATGATAGCCCCGTCGTACGTCCATAGCACACGATCATGATTGAAAATACGACTCATTTCCTCGTCTGTATATGGAGTGGAATGAAATTGCAAACCAAACCAATACAAAAATCAAAATTATACGTATAATTGTTAATAATAAATTAATAGTCATAGATAATTAAATTAAGATTATACCTGATAGGTCCCAATGACATCAAACGACATCCAAAGCAATCAAATTCGGTGTGACCCTGCATTTAGACTGTTCATCCATTCCAAAATTCCAGGATACATCAGGAATTTGTGCACGTCTCCGATTTCTGTGAGACAGAATGACCCTATCAGGGGACGGCGCAATTGTCCAGAAGAGTGAATATCTCCATATTTACAATAATTTAATTTCACCGCCCACATTCTTGAAGTTCTTTGCATGAGTCTTGCACATGTTGTTGTACAGACAACACAATAACGCACTCCCCAAGTTGTACGTAAGTATCATCGATAAATTCGCTATGTACAACAGCAAGTCCATATCTATCTTATATTCGCTACGATCCAGAAACATAAGGCCTTCCAAAATCAGGATTATGACACCCTGGGCATAATACTGTACATCTATTTCATCGCTGTCATCCTCAATCTGTATTAAATATAAATGATTCCCAATCGTGAAAACCTTCATTTTCAATTCGTATACATCATCAACACCAATAGCAATGCCGTAGAACTCCTCCACATGCTGCTGGATGCGAGTGAAAGTCCATGGCAGACCACCACCTAACCCAGTAACTGGCAGCCCATTAATTGAAAGCTCTCATATCATAGAAACATCCTGCAATGTGACTGTACAATCCCCGAATGGCATTCAAAATATGTGCGTGTGAGGATGTCATCGATCAATCAGAGCCGTCACAAATTGTCAATCTATCTACATAGCACAACTCTGATATGCCCCCAGAACTCAGCAGTCACTATATAGTTAATAACCTGCTGATGCAAACTAAACCTACGAATCTGAAAATATGGATGTCTGCAATATAATGTAGCGTCAATATCTATTTCACACCTTAAAATATTGATATGTCTCTCGAAATCTCCAATAAGATCCTGAGAATCGAGGTGATAAAGACCTAAACGCTGACTCTAATTCTGACTATAACTCATACTGATATCTAAAATAAATTTGTAATAATAAGAACAATGCAAATTTAATAACGATAAGTAATATTCACGTAATTAATAAATTAAATATAAAAATATACACGAAATTAATTCAAAATGTTTTTAAAAATACATTATTAAATTAAATATAAAAATATTTAACCATATATAAAAATTAACTCGCAGTAGATAAACTTTGTTACAGCTCTGCTCGATCAGCTAGCATTGCAAATGCTCTTCTTTGCAAATTGAGGATAGGATATTTGTTTTGTGGTGGTAAAAAGTGGGAGAAGGGGGTACATATATTTCAGCGCGACCCCAATGGCAATTTCTCGCCCGCGCCACGTAGTGCGTGAAATCCGCTGCATCCGCACTGAAGGCTTCAGCGCGGAATCCTTAATTTCGAATTAATGATTCTGCACTGAAGCCTTCAGCGTGGATTAACATCTGTACTGAAGTCTTCCGCGCGATGCCCTTCCGCACAGATTAATATCTGCGCATCGCGGTGAAGATTTCAGCGCGGAATGACATTTTAGTAACTACTATACACTGACAGGGCATAATAGAAAATTGACCAGCAATTTTGTGTATTTTACCAAAATTATACAATATGAAAACACAGAAATCATAGCCAACGACTTACACAACCATTTTAATGATAAGTAATTGTGCATAGTTCTTTTATTTGTTTGTGCATAGTCCCATCTTTGTAGCCAATCTTAGGGTGAGTATAAATATAGCGAGAGGCGAATCCAGACTTCAATACCTCGTCATAATGGTAGGTCTGCCACTGCCTATGGTGGTGACAGTAGAATGATAGAGTAATGTTGCTGGTAGAATGATAGAGTGGTGTTGCTCCATGATCACGTATGTTGCTAAACAATATTAGATGTACATGTAGATCAGTATTGATTATAATAGAACGAATCTAATAATAACGAGTACAACGAATATACCATTGCGTTGTTGCGGAAGCGTGATGGATCGTAATCACTCGGACTGTAGAAATCACCGTTGAAAGAGGCTATGAAAAGTCTCTTGATATCCACGAATCAAATCTCTTCCCCGGAGGATGATTAGGACGCAAACAGAGAAATCTATATGTTTCTGGTTCTCAACGCATGAGTAATGAATTCGATTATTAATCTCTTAGGCCATGGTATCCTTATATAGAGATTAGGTGGGCTTAGGTGGATAGTGGGCTTTAAGTTAAATTAATTAAATGTATTAATTAATATTACTATTATACAAAGCCCAACAAACTCCCACTCGGCCACTGAGGTCGTAATACTTTGTTAATAAGTAAATAGTATAACGTCCATTGTTTCCGCAGGTTTGCTTCGGCTGTAGTCTTATTATAGTCTCTGCATCTATGTATTCGGTGGAAGGTTCATTGACTAAGACACCAGCCGCCTCACGCAGCATATCCGGCGGCAGAAGAAGAATGTGCGGATGGTATTTTGATTCATGTTTTCCACCTAGTCTACCATTTTCTGCTGTAAACGTAAAGTCAGATGACAATAACGACGGCGGATCTTCCATCCCACCGGAAATAATAGAAATTGTTATCTCCAATCTTCCGACGAAGTCTCTACTCCGATTTCAATGTGTTTCCAAGTCATGGCGACACATGATCTCAGAATTCTGCGAAACCCTGTTCCAAAAATCGAAGAAATCGAATCCAAGTAATTGCTTTACTCGCACTGTAGATAGAGGTACCAATCATAATTGTCCCTTTGTTCGATATAGTTTGCTCAAATTGATGAACGAACGGTTTGAGAATGAGGAATTAATATTGGATCTTGGCCACAAAATCATTTGTTGCATGGTGAGTTGCAGCTATAATGGGCTGTTACTTCTTAGAGCAAAGTATGTCAATGGACTCTGTTGGATTTTGTGGAATCCATCTATACGAAAGTGGAGGAAAATCTCGTTTCCAGATAGGGGACCTGATGAATACGATAGGGGACATGGTATTTGTTATGATCAAATATCTGGTGGTTTCAAAATTATCGTTCTTTAAAAGAAGTTATCAGTTTACTCTTGTAAGAGTAGCACTTAGAGCTCAAAAGATAACAGCATTGACCATTCAAGCTGTAGCACGAGTGTCTCTGCTGACGGTGCAGTATATTGGAAAATCACGGTGGTATTGAGGAACTGGAATGACTATGAAGATTGCTTGCTGAAATTTGATTCGAAAGACGATAAGCTACATTCGATTCGGATGCCCGAATGCCGGGGCACACTTTATATCTTATCTACTCTTAGAGACACTTTGTATGTATGGTCCATACGAAGTGCAGAAAGACTAATGGGTTTGTGGGTGCTGAACGAGGATCATTCTTGGGTGAACTTGATGAACATAACTTATGAACTACCTGGTACTCCATGGGGTATATGGTTCATGAATGACGGCAATGACATTCTTCTAGCGATAGCTGACGTTAATGATATGGATGCGCTATTCACTTGCAACCTGGCAAGTAAGGTTTACAAGGATCAGAAGCCTATTGCGTGGATGGTTGGCCCCCTATGTGGACTGCCCAGTCTTTCCAAAGATTTGGCTTGACTATCAGACTTCCAACACAGAGAACTGACTTAATTCATTATTCAACTGCTCTAAGGTTTGGTTTTAAGGTTACACATATACAGTTACTTACAAGTATTCCCTGAACTTCTTGAATTTCTAATGTTGTAAACTCTGATTGATCAAGATTGCTTGTGGTTGTGGCACTTTTTTGCGATAAGGTTGAGTTTCGGAAGATTATGCCTTTTAAGTTTGATGAACTCATGGACATATTCAGTGTTCACGAGAGCAAGAGTAGCAATTTTGTACTATTTATTCATAGTAATACTATATGTATGCTCACTTTTGACCTTATTTATAAATTTCATAATGTGATTAGTAACACAACTACAATCATTTTTAATGTGTGGTTGTGATGCTTGCTACATTATGGAGTTTATGGATAGAGCCAAAAGTGAGGATACAAGTAGCATTATTCATTCATTTATCTATCTGTACAGGGTTACAAAATAGAGTATTTAAATAACCTTATCACACTACATACCAAAGATGCACAGTGGAGTAGAGCTCACTACGACATCTTCCTTATTGCGGTGTATATAACAAATATGAGACACATATTCCAACACGAAATTAACCGTGCAATCCTAACTTTCTAGACGAACTATCACCCTTTAACAATACTACATCGATTCACCATTGAGTAAATGCCCGAATTGAATGACAATTTGAGGGAAATATTTTCAAATACAAGAAGCCTATTTTTCACTCCCGCTCAATTCACTCATCCAGTACGACCAACAATCTCCTATGGTTGCCTCTACCCGGAAAATGCTATACAGCACACTCCTTGTAACCTCTACATCACATCCCTCTTACATCCATCCACAGTGGGTCTCTTACACACCAACAAGTGTGTGCGTTCACTAATGGAGGTATAGGATATATGTGAAAAGATGGCAATGTATATCATTTCCCGTCGGCTCGTGCATAAAACAAATATGTTGTTTATATTAGTCTTAAGAACATATGTAGTTGCTTGAACAATGAGTATGGAGTAATTATTATTTTTCAAAATTCATCGATTGATATTTCAATTAAATATAATAATGAAAAAAATAATAAGAAGAACAAAAATGGCTCATTACCCATTCAAAGGTCTTCAACAATCCCAAACGAAATTCCCGTTTATCATATGAAATCAAATAGAATGATTAAAAGAAAAGGTCTCCATGCAAAGTGAAGTCCGTTTTCACTTCCTACCCGAACGAGCACCTGAGTTCCTCCAAATCAGTTGAAAATGTACGGCCATGGCGGTGGTGGTTATGGCGATTACCAGTACGGCGGCCCTATCCCGGACCCCAGCCCATATCCTAGCCCGGTGATGGCAGAGGAGTTAGCGTACGAGGATGACGAGTCGGGCGAGATCATTCCAGAGGATGACGAGTCCGGTGAGATCAGTCAAGAGGATGCCTGGACTGTGATCAGCACGTACTTTGAGGAGAAAGGATTGGTGCGGCAGCAATTGGATTCTTACGATGAGTTCATACAGAACACCATACAGGAGATTGTGGATGAGTCTGCCAACATCGAAATCCGGCCAGAATCGCAGCATGATCCGGGCCGGAGCTCCGAATTCGTTGAGGTTCCAACCACATTTTGAATTTCAGTTTATACTATTACAGTTGAAAACAGGCTCTTTATTCTTGGCCTGGGATGCGCACACGGGTATAGATTATAGCATCACATTATTATTTAATCCTATTTAAGTTGGTTCTAAACCTTCTAAAACAGTGTGCATGATTATAGTACTCTTTTTGGAGTAATATGATCAGGCTTGTTAATCATGAATGAATATAGAATCTACTGATATGGAGTGGTTGCTTGCGCTGAATATTTGGTTATTACTTGGTTGAGATGACATCTAGTCTATTGACAATGTTGGATATGTTATGTTTTTTTTCAGACAGTATATAAGGTTACGTTCGGCCAGATATACTTGGGCAAGCCAACTATGACGGAATCAGATGGGGAGACCGCCAATCTCTATCCGAAAGCTGCAAGGCTGAGGAATTTGACCTACTCTGCACCACTCTATGTGGATGTCACAAAGAGAGTACTGAAAAAAGGTTATGACTACGAAGAGGTGGTAGAGACACAAGAACTAGCTAAAGTTTTCATCGGGAAGGTATGTAATGTTTAGCAAAATCAAGTTGAGATGGATATGTTTGAATGGTACTTGATCTTGCTCATATGATTTTGTAGATTCCTTTAATGTTGCGTTCAGGCTTCTGTACTTTGAATGATCTGTCCGAGAAAGACTTGACGGAGATGGGAGAGTGCCCTTATGATCAAGGGGGATATTTTGTTATCAATGGGAGCGAGAAAGTCCTCATTGCTCAGGAAAAGATGAGCACCAACCATGTTTATGTGTTTAAGAAGCGGCAGCCTAACAAATATGCTTATGTCGCCGAGGTCAGATCTATAGCTGAGAACCAAAACAAAGCTCCCAGTGTAATGTTTGTTCGCATGCTTTCTAGGCCTGCTTCAAAAGGGGTAATACCAGACTCATAAATTTTTTGCTACCGGAGAGTATATACTAGACTGTTCCGAATTCTAATCCATATAATTATGTGGAATCAATATGCAGGGATCATCAGGTCAATACATCCGTGCTACTCTTCCGTACATTAGGACTGAGATTCCAATTACTATAATTTTCAGGGCATTAGGATTTGTGGCAGACAAAGATATCTTGGAACATATTTGCTATGATTTTAATGATGTACAAATGATGGAATTGTTGCGGCCTTCACTGGAAGAGGCATTCGTTATACAAAATCAACAGGTATTGTAATGTTCCGAAAAAAAATTCTTTGTGCTCTTCATTTTCACTTGTGTTGATATCTTTTGGTATGTTATGTAGGTTGCACTCGACTACATCGGCAAGAGAGGATCAACTATTGGTGTCACAAGAGAGAAAAGAATTAAGTATGTGCCAAATAAAAATACTATTGAACTTTTATTAGTTTCTTATATAATATATATAAATGATAGGTATGCTAAAGAAATCCTTCAAAAAGAAATGCTTCCACATGTTGGCTGTGAGGAATACTGTGAAACCAAGAAGGCTTATTATTTCGGGTTAGTTTTGGGTAATATAGCTCTATTCCCTTGGTACACGAATAGTTTCTGATGGTGAAAATAGTTTTCTTTCGTGTCTTTGTTTTCCTGGCAGATATGTCGTTCATAGGCTATTACTTTGTGCACTTGGAAGAAGGCCTGAAGATGACCGAGATCATTATGCTAATAAGAGATTAGACCTGGCTGGTCCCTTGTTGGGCGGTTTATTTCGAATGGTCAGGAAAATTTTCAGTACTTATAGATCTGACTCACTGAGAAACATGTGTCCTGATTCTCTTTACTTTGGTATGCAGTTGTTCAGAAAATTAACGAGGGATGTAAGATCTTACATCCAAAAGGTCTCCATTTGATAGCATATAATTTTGTGTTGCAAAAAACTGTATACATGAAGCTTCAGACATGATAAAAGCCATGCATCTGTTGTGATTACCAGTGTGTTGATAATGGGAAGGATGTAAATTTGCAATTTGCAATCAAAGCGAAAACAATCACGAGTGGACTCAAGTATTCTCTTGCTACTGGGAACTGGGGACAAGCAAATGCAGCTGGAACAAGAGCAGGAGTTTCTCAGGTCAATTTTTGAAATTATTTTGCCATGATCTTTTTGTATAGTATCTAATATTCTTTGCGGTATTAGGTACTAAATCGTCTGACATACGCCTCAACACTCTCCCATCTAAGGAGATTAAATTCACCTATTGGCCGGGAAGGTGAGAAGCACTTTGAAACTTTTGTTCGAGAAGCCGGTCGTCTTTTGCCCTGTCCGAATACCCGCTTAGGCCGCCTAGGCGCTGGCCCTGACCATCTCGAATCCGCACAGCATTTTCTCAAACACTTCCACTTATATTCTTACTTTCAATATCTATGATCCGATTGATTCAGGTTCTTACTTTTGTCAGGTAAACTGGCAAAACCAAGACAGCTGCACAACTCACATTGGGGTGTGATGTGCCCTGCTGAAACACCTGAAGGACAAGTAATATGATCATCATCTTTGTATTCTATATGGACAATATTCATATTTGGCTTGGTTAATATTTATTTGTTTTTTTTCCATATCAGGCATGTGGCCTGGTTAAGAACCTTGCCCTTATGGTTTACATAACAGTAGGATCAGTTGTAACCCCCATTCTAGAGTTCCTAGATGAGTGGAGCACGGAGAATTTTGAGGTTCAAACCTTATAACCTTTTCAAAATATGTGTTAGTAACAAACAGTCCCTAAAAGCTTTTCAAACTTTTGTTCATTTCCTTTTAAAGGAAATATCACCAGCAGTGATTCCTCAAGCTACAAAAATATTTGTTAATGGTTGCTGGATAGGCATTCACCGTAATCCAGAGCTACTGGTTAGGACTCTCAGAAAATTAAGGCGGCAGGTTTGCATTCCTTATTTGTTCTTTGTGAGTACATTTTTGTTGAGAAATGCAAATAACCTAATACATTATTATGATCATGATTATAGATTGACGTGAACACAGAAGTTGGAATCATCCGAGATATTCATCTCAAGGAACTTCGACTTTATACGGATTATGGCCGGTGCAGTCGCCCCTTGTTCATTGTTGAGAAACAGAGGTTGCTAATAAAAAAGAAGGATATTCTTGCACTGCACCAACGAGTATGCAATGCAAAAGTTTACTCTATAATGATCCCTTTAGATGGCTTTATGTGGATTGAGTTTGCTGCAGGAATCTGCTGAGGAATTTGGTTGGCATGATCTTGTCAGAAAAGGATTTATTGAGTATGTTGACACTGAAGAAGAGGAGACTACAATGATATCTATGACCATAAATGTATTTTACCAGTCAACACTCTTTTCCTTCAACTAATAAGAACACTTTATTATTCATAGTGTCTAAATTTGGTTACATCTGCAGGATCTTATAAATGCCAGGAATAGTCCAGATGAAGCCTATTCAGAAACATACACACATTGTGAAATCCATCCATCACTTATACTTGGTGTTTGTGCTTCAATTATACCTTTCCCTGATCACAATCAGGTATGTTCCAGTCATTTATGGTTGTAGCCTCTATTCGTGAAGGCGGTTGCCTAGGCGATAGGTTGTCACTTAGACTGCTTATAAGCCCGCTTAGGCGGGCGCGTAGGCCGCCTAGGCACTGAGTGACCCCTGTCCGCCTAGTACTTTCTTGAACATTGACTGTAGCCTAGGAATGCAATGAACACAAAACTTCTTCTCTTTTCCAGTCTCCTCGCAACACTTACCAGTCTGCAATGGGGAAGCAAGCAATGGGTATATATGTCACCAATTACCAATTACGGATGGTAAATTTTTACTTGATTGTTCTTTTCTGAAATATTGGATAAAGTTTTGATCACTTAGTTCTAATTCTACCTTCTTCAAGTAGGATACCTTAGCCTATGTACTCTACTATCCTCAGAAGCCTCTTGTAACTACTCGTGCCATGGAGCATTTGCATTTTAGGCAGCTTCCAGCTGGAATAGTAAGGATATGTTCCTCCTAACTAGTTAACCTTATTCAGCTTCTCATTTTCAAGACAAGATATATCTCATTCTCCATCTTTTCTTGCTATAAGAATGCCATTGTAGCCATTACTTGCTATTCCGGATACAACCAAGAGGATTCCGTGATCATGAACCAATCTTCAATTGACCGTGGATTTTTTCGATCATTGTTCTTCCGTTCATACCGGTGATTCTTTTCTGACAATGTCTTCAATCCTTGATTCAATGATGCTATTCTAACATCCTGATTTGTTTTAGGGATGAGGAGAAAAAGATGGGAACACTAGTGAAAGAGGATTTTGTGTGTCCGAACAGAGAGAACACCTTGGTTAGTTCTCAGAGTTTCATTCCATAAATAGTCGGTACAAATTGTGAAAATGCATCATTACTGTTTGTAGGGAATGAGACATGGATCTTATGACAAACTAGATGATGATGGTTTTGCACCTCCTGTGAGTAATAACCATTTTTCTTTTGTGTTCTCCCATCCTCAGTACATGATGGTATAAGGAAGATGTAACAATTCAATCTTGCATTTGTGTATCAGGGAATGAGGGTATCAGGAGATGATGTGATCATTGGGAAGACGACACCGATTTCTCCGGATGAAGCTCAAGGTAAATCAGCAAGATTCACTAACAAGGATCACAGTACTAGTTTACGCCACAGCGAGAGTGGAATTGTGGATCAGGTGTGCACAAATCAAATGCAAATACACCGTAAGTTATATATGTCTATATGCAAGGACTAATAACCTGTTGTCAGGTTCTCTTGACAACTAATGCTGATGGCTTGAGGTTTGTCAAGATTCGGATGAGATCCGTCCGAATACCTCAAATAGGAGATAAGTTTAGCAGTAGGCATGCCCAAAAAGGAACCATAGGAATGACTTTTAGACAAGAGGATATGCCATGGACCATTGAAGGGATCACACCCGACATAATTGTGAACCCGCATGCTATTCCTTCGCGCATGACGATCGGTCAACTCATTGAGTGTATCATGGGGAAGGTTGCTGCTCATATGGGCAAGGAGGGTGATGCAACACCTTTCACTGATGTTACTGTGAGTTAGAAGAGGTTCCTAGTATCCATAATCTTCAATGCATCTCTACTTGAACTTGATAGGTTTGCTTGTGTTTCTAGGTGGATAATGTAAGCAGAGCTCTTCACAAATGTGGCTACCAGATGAGAGGCTTTGAAACCATGTACAATGGTCACACGGGGCGGCAACTGACAGCCATGATATTTCTGGGGCCAACATATTATCAACGTTTGAAGCACATGGTGGATGATAAGATCCATTCGCGGGGTCGAGGGCCGGTGCAGATCCTGACCAGACAGCCTGCAGAAGGAAGATCACGAGATGGTGGTCTGAGATTTGGGGAGATGGAGCGTGACTGCATGATTGCGCACGGCGCAGCACATTTCCTCAAAGAGAGGTTGTTCGATCAGAGTGATGCTTATAGGGTTCATGTCTGTGTTAAATGCGGCATGATCTCCATTGCGAACTTGAAGAAACTTAGCTTCGACTGCAGAAGCTGCAAGAACAAAACGGACATTGTTCAGGTGCAAAAAAAAAAAAAAATCCTTGTTCTAGTGTCCTCTGTGTCTGCCATAAACACGTAATTTGATTTTCTTTAACTTGTTTTCTACTGTCATATAAGTGCAGGTAAACATCCCTTACGCATGCAAGCTTCTAATTCAAGAACTCATGGCTATGGCGATTTCTCCCAGACTACTCACACAGGAGGACAAATTCTTAAAGGAGCTAAAGAAGAAAGCCGGATAATGAACAACATTTACCTGTGAGGTGTTCACATCCTGTGCTGCTGAATTTTTTGTATATCAGCAAAATTTCATGTAGTTAGCAAAATCTAGTTGAAATAATGAACTGAAGACGAACTGAGACAGCTATAAAATTGATTTCATTCAACAAAAAACAGATGTTCTGCATTAAAAAACAGATTAATGGCAAACAGCTTATCATCCTTGTCCTTGTGTTGAGCACTGGTTACCATGAAAATCTTCCAACAGCCATGTAATAAAAACTTCGACCCGGGCCAAAAAACTGATTCAGGTACCAAGCTTGCAGCATTTCCCTGATCATATACTTGTCGATTCACCACCACATAGACCACGGTAACCACGGTAGCGGGTAAATCACACTTGACAAGTCATATGCGGCATGCTCAGCCTACAGATCATATGACTGAGCTACACCTCATTTCTCTACCTGATAATACTTCGAATGTTAGGACAGATATTTGGAAGGAATCAGCAACGAACCTTGATTTTCAAAGGTTAATCTTAGTGATTCTGGTTCATTTCACTAAGAACAAAAGACACACATCTTAGTGAATCTGGTTCATTTCACCGGAATCCCAAGAAATTGGTGTCAATCTTCCAAATGATCACATTGTCTCCATACACAAGCAAATATGATCCGACCGTTAGATCTTCCTCAAATCATCATCTTATCCCTACAATCAGTCCAGTAACAATGCATTTCAAATAGTCAGCAAGATTTAGTTCAAATAATAAGGAAATGAAGAAGAGCAGAGCAAGCTACAAAATTGATTTCATACAACAGAAAACGAATGTTCTACATTTTACAATTTCTATCAACACAGTCATGCACATTTGACCATCCAACTTCCTGTACCCAGAACAAGTTAGTTACTTTGAAGGAAACAGCTTCTCATCCTTTCGTTGAGCACTGGTTACCATTAAAATCTTCCAGCAGGGATTTGATGAGTTTCTGCAGTCTCTCAGCACCCGGCCCGGGTCGGAAAACTGATTCATCACCACGGATAGAGCAAGGATCAGCTCCTCTTTTAACATCTCCCACACACCAGGCACCAGGAGCAAAGCGATTTGTACGGCCAAGCAACTCTTGGTCGATCTTGTCTAACACTGTATCATCCCTGGGAAACTTCCGAGCAAAAGGGGCGCTGCTGTTTATCATTTTGCTGAAGTCCTTCATTGTTAAGGATCTTGGGTGCTGCTTTGGAGGGGTGTCCCAGGCAATGTAGTGGAGATCATGGCTTATAGCAGTACGCCTAAATTCTTCAGTGTTGCAAATAACCGTGTGAAAATAGCCTTCGGGAGATGAGATGAAATTTGTATAGTACATGAGGATTGTTCTTGGTAGGTTATCCCAACCCCATATGCAGTATTCCACAAATGAGCGGGTTAGAAGGACCCAAGCAGAGCCTGTTGAAGAAGCAACAAACACATGAATAGGCTTTATATTTGAAAAAAAAAAATGTCTGTATCACCTAAGATTTGGGATATTTTTCAACATGTAGATACAACACTAGTAAAGCAGAATGTACAAGTAATGTTCTGTGACAGAATCTACGTAGAGATTCGAATTGTATACAAACTTACCTGTGAACACTTTAAAAGAAGTTGGCAGTGAACGGCGCTGAGTTGTGGCGGCGATCTCAGTTTTTTTAGACAAGTACAGCCCTGGATCAATTATAATCGGCTTTGCTCTCTGATTCCTGAAAAACGTTCACCATAATCCAAGATCGGACGAAAAATTTATTAGTTAATTCATACAGGATATTGCAAAGGTTTCAATTACTGTTAGGGGGCATACAGCTTCCATCCATAGATTTGTGTATGCTCGATAAAGTTGAGATGCCGGGACACATTCGACAACACGTAAAGCAGATCTGCACAAGCAAAAGCAAAAGTGTTATTTGCCAAGGATCAATAACCTCTGCTACGGAGAAACATTTTGTTATAACAGGAACGGATGAACTGGAAAATGAAGATTCCGAGCTTCTACAAGGAAATATCAAGTCATTATCGTAATATGTGAAAGCGTTACAGAACAAACCATTCCAATAACTAGTCCAAACAAATAAGAAAATCACATTCTAAACATATGAACAGTAACTTTTTCTTCCTGTTTTCAAAAGACAAAATATCAAAGAGAACTCAAATGCTTTTTAGATTCTTATAAGCCACTTAACTAAATCCAACTATTCCGAGTCAATTTTAGCGCAGCAGTTCTATTTTCCATATGAGAGTTTTTGCATCCCACCAGCTTATGATTTGGTGATCCGTGAAACTTCCAAGGAACTCTCCATGGAAACAGGCTTTAGCTTGAAAATCACAAGCTCATACTCCGAGAATGACTTTGTACACAAGGAAACCAGTAAATCAAAAAGACCTTAAGCTGAAGAATCTTCTGTACGCATGCCAATAGTGTTAACTATATAACTTAACGACCATGACGCTCAAGAATTGATAATGCCATCCAGAGCTATAAATAGAACTAAACCCTTGTCCCTAAGTATACTTTAAAATCAGTTAAAGATGTTTTCTGCAATACTCATATAATACATTGTTCAACTTATGCATACTTTATTAAGAATATAAGAAGGGAAGAGCTGACCATCTTGAGTGACAAGGGGATAATCAGAGGCGCTTAGATTAATAAACCAATCCCAATTCAAGCTCTCCCTCAACAAAATTGCTATAGCTTGGAGGGTGCACGCAATCATGGTAGGACCTTTGTATGTCACCAGATTTGATTGGGCCATTACACGCACATTATCGACCTCGCTAAAAGAAGGGTCAATTTTCACCAACATTGTCAAATTTAACCTCTCTCTTGGAGGAGCTTCCAGATCCATATGAAGAATGTACTGATTTCTCGGGTGATACACAGCTTGCAATGTCCTCATCATCCTCTGGCTATCACCTTTTGTTCCGGATATCAGATAAGCAAGTCTAGGTGGCTCTTTTTCTGATAATTCAGTAGCTCGAAATGCTTTCCCCAAATGAGATTCAATAGAGTTTACACTTGCGTCGTCAGAACCATTAAACGATCCATTAGTATAATCACCATACGGTGATAAGTATACCATGAATGTGGTTGCAGTAAGTAGAGTGACAGATCCAAGGACACTCACTAAAAATGGAATTTTCCATCTCCTGTCACCAAAGATCCTTCCTGAATGAAAATTAACATTTTTCTTAATACTCATTGCCTGCTTCTGTTCTTGAAGGAGACCTGCAGTAGCCCTACAAATAGAGGTATAACCGGGGATCGGTTAAAACTCAGCGGAAGCTTAAGGCCGTCCGTGCCTCTCCAATGCAAAATAGCTTTTCTTTTAGCCTCCCCACTTCAAATAAGAAGGTTGAAAAACGAACATATACTTCCTACAGGACCATGACCGCAGGAGCTTGACAGCTAAAAATAAGTAGAAAATCACAAACAATAGGATGAAACTAAGGTAATATCTAACGCATCCACCAAAATGGGTACCCAATTCAAATTCGAGTCTTTTCAATTCGCACCAACCACATCCTTAGATCGGATCACCACACATAGAAAAGCAGAGACACGCCTGAAAACGCTAGAGGGTTCTCCTAAAAATTCGATCTTTCCACAAAAGGTCCCCGTAAAGCTAAAATAAAGAAAATTCAACAAAATTCGTACAGCGCATGAACCTTCCGCTTTCGAATACAGCGTAAAAGACCGCAGCCCCACAAAGCTTAACCTGAACAAATAGAACATTGAGCGGTAAAGCTACAAATGAAAGAGCAGTGTAGTAGATGAGCTGCAAATTCAAGAAAGAGTCAAGTTTGGGCAACACTTAAAGCCCTTAAAAGAGGGCAGAGGCCCACCACCGAACACATTGCTCAAACTTAAGATATCGGTTTTTCTTTAAAAACACGCAGTGTTTTGAATAGAGCATATTCTTTTAATGGCGCGATGCAATAAATTAAGGTTAGTATCCTGGTCTAGCCGTGCAAATTTTCGACGAATACACTCAAATTCCAGTATTCCACCACTTACTATACTACTCATTCTGAGGATACACCAAGTGGGACCGTACGGTGAGATTCTAATGGTATAATATATGGTACTTAATTAGTACGATTGGATTTGCATAACTAAAAAATGTAACACATTATTAAATTATCATTAATTGTGATATCACTCAATAACCTATGATATGCTGTCAATTGTTTCCGGTGCATTTCCTATCCAAATTTTCACTCCTCATATCTATCTTTCTAAAAAATGTGTGTTTAATACTTTTATGTGATCCCGCTAACACGTCCGAAACGATGTCGTTTTGAACTCACTATATACTATATAGTCAGCTTGCTCCCATTTTCCTAGATTTACCGTCCAAATATTTTAAATAAGCAGCATTCTTTTACTTGGATAATCATGCCCAGACTAAATTTTGGCCAGGCAATGGAGCACGCAAGCTCAAATATCTCATTCTAAATCTGGTAGCAAGTTCAGCTTTGGTACTATTTTAAACTACACGCAAAAGGATGAAACGAAGAAGAGTTGAACAGAGAGCATCGAATGAATTTGTATTCTGAGTCTGCATCTGTCATCAGTATTTGCAACGCGAGTCCCACTTCTAATATATAACTCACAGCGTATGAGCACCGGACAGTGCAAACGCCATATATTACACAACAAAGAATCCGAATTTCCTTCTAAAAGTAAAGTGTGAAGAAGACAGTTGATCTGAATGCAGAACTCGTGTGTAAGACTAGATGTAGATCCCCAAAATCCAATCATGTCCGAAATTAGTGAACATTGCACCGTTGCAATAAAGGATGTCCATGATTCACGTACCTATCCCAGAGGGGTTTGTACTTCTCCGCGCCTATCTTCAACCATGGCTTCGAGTTACCATTGAAATGCACCACAGCACCCTTTACTATTAACTGCTCATCCACACTTGTGTAGCCCAAACCGAGCACATGCCAAGAAGGATCCAGGGGTTCAGTTAACCCATAGAAGGTTAAGAGTCCGGGTGGTAGTGTGCCGAGTTTCCATAATGTTCTATCGACATTCTTTTCTTGCCAGTAGTGGTAGATGCCCGTGACATTTCTTCTCCTCCACTCAACCAGATCAAACACATTCATCCCAAATGCCCATCCACATGCATCAGGGTCGAAGTGTTCGCGGATGAGAGGGTGAGAATAGTTCAAGTACTTGTGATATCGATGAAATGTTTCCATGCAGGTCTCAACTGCACCATTGACATTGCCCTTGAGATCCAAGGTGAAGAGATCCGAAAGATCCTTTTGCACTACAACATCGTCATCAAGAAATACCACCTTCTTGAGGGCAGGAAATACTTCGGGGATGTAGAATCGGAGGTGATTAAGCATAGATAAATATTTGGGGTTTCTGTACTTGACTGGGGTTGCTTTATCTTCCCCACCGCCCGAGAAGTAGTAGCTTTGGGTGTCTGAGTCTTGAAGTTGTTTGAGGACAGGAACGTATGAAGCATTCAGCCAGCCAAATTCTTCTATCCTCTGAACATCAACAGTAACCCCACGAAAGCTGTTCATGGCGAACCACGCCTTCATCGCTGCATGATTCACTTCGTCCGTTACAAGATGGAAAATGACCTTCTCAGGATTTTTGGAATTCAAAGCTGTAGAATTCACGACCACCGAAACTGCCAGGACGTTGTCAGAGAAAACACAAAAATGATACAAACGGTTGTCTACGAGTTTAACTGCTTTTTGTCTATTCTCCTCTAGTTTCCTCTGCAACTTTGTGTTCTTGAACCATTCACTGGTCAATGACACACCTAGGCAAAACAAACCCTTGGGAATTTCTTCTGCAGCTACTTGTCCATGCTTGTTAGCCTTCTCTTTCAAAGAGTTCACCTGTTCATCCAAACCCTGGATCCTTGCTTTCAGTTTCATGATCATTGTGGAGCTGTCATAATGGAGTTGTTGAGCATGGAGAAGCAGAAGTGCCATATCACGAATAGCCGCTTCAGATTCATTGATTGTCAGAGGAGTTCTTCGTAAGGCAGCATTCGATAGAAGTATCTGCGAGTTGCGAATTTGAGCACTAAGTTCCCATGCAAGTTGTAGATCATTGTTTTCTTTTGCCATAACGACAAATGCCTTTGCTAGGGAAATTTGATCGTTCAATTGCCTTATAACAGAACTAGGATCGATCATTTCTCCGGTGGTGTTAAAGCCGTCAATAACTTTTTCATGTCTAGAGTATCTCTGCACAACATAAAGTAGATGTGGATTTACTGTTTGGTGACAAATCGAACTTTGTACCGCCGAAACAAACTAATATAACAGGAAAATACAGACAACAACACATACATGATACAATAAGTCAATAACACATATGGCATTCAACCAACGACCATATTTCACAGTTTGCGACATGTCGTGGGGTGAAATCAATTAGAGTTGATGGAAACACTCGTAATCTTTGACGTTTCAGTCGTCAAGACAAATTCAGACAAAAGTTAAGCATAATCTTAATCCCACATTTGAAGTTTATTTTCCATTGAACAAGAAAAATGTCTACTTTAAACAGTAGCAAAGCAACTGATCACTTCAGCTAAGTAACTGCACAACAGCCCATGGCCAAGTGCTTGACCATGAAAAACTCGCAAGAAACCTTCGAAATTGCTTCGTAATTTTATACCCTCTGCTTCTATTTAATCCCCTAATTAACATTTCAATGAACTTCATTACCCAATAATTCCAGTCTATTAATTACTTCCGAGTTCTACTGATAAGAACCTAAACAAGAGAGATAAGGGCCGTACATGACAAGTGATATTAGTATGAAATATTAGATGTTAGTCCTTTTGTATCTTTGATATTATTTAGAGGTCCACAGCTTTACATATATATAGCACAATGTGTGGGAGGTAGAGGGGAAGCTAGATTTGTAATCTCATTGTTCTATTGAAGTTCAGTACAAAGGGAGAGAAAGTATCTCCCTCTTCTCCTAGCAATTCTTAATCTACTATCATCTTTAGCAAGGTCAACGGTTATTCAGGTCCGGTAATACGATTTAGATCCCAGGATCATACCATCTACCTTTTCCTAATTATGAGAGATCTTAGCTCAAGCGCACCATTTAATATATCAATAAATCACTACCTGCACGATAATATCATAACTTTGGTACACTTATAGCTTAACCATACAGCAGAAAAAATGAAATATATTTCAGCACCCTCAGCATAAGAATCAAATAGAAACTGCTTGCCATAAGTAAAAGATCAATTAACTACCTCACATGCTCGATCATAAGCAAAGCATTATTATGCAAACTTCAAGACGCTGTAATAATAATAATATCTCATTTAGTGGCTGAAAAATCAGAAGGTTTCACAGAAATTAGAAACGCCAGGGAACATCAATCAACCACCATAACTCAGTAATCTCCGTATTTGCAACTGACATTGGGAAAAAATCAATAAGATCAAGCAAAAGAAAAGCTGTCCCACCAGCGACAAGCCACAACACAGTGCACCCTATATGATTCAGGCTCCAAATCACAAGTAGAAAATAAGGAATTCACTCAAAATCCAACATATTAAAAATCCAGCAATGAAATTAAATAAATTAAATCGCTCATTACCTTGACATAACTCGATTCCGGACGCGGGTTCATAGTCACTCTGCCCAAGAGCACAACGAGAAGCATAATCACAACCAAACCAAGAACCAACCACCAACTATCAGGAATTCTGCGCCTCGATCGTGGCGCCCCCTGGCGCCTCATTTACACGGGAGATGAAAGCAGTAGACTATTCTACCAATCTTAAATATTTCGGCGCTTCCGATGGACAAATCGAAGCACAATCGGCAGTGCGATTTCTGTGTGGTCCAGTTAGAAGCCGAGTGGAAAAATAGTGAAGGTCGAATCTTGGCCGAATCTATGCACTAGATCTGAGAAAAGCTGAGCTCTTGTGTAAAAAAGTGCGTGTGGAAATTGGCAAGACGAAGAAATGGGGAAAATCTGTACAGTTAATAACGGTCTACAGGTGCCCGGTTTCAAAGTTGGGAGTCTAAAACACCAACCGTTCCAAAATGGCTTCCCAACCATCCGTTAAGATATAGGGCATTTAGTACGTGTTTTGGAGAGCTTTTTACCGTTCTTTTTGCTTTTTCTACAGTATAAGTTGTTTTTGCAGTGTTTCGTTAATTAACTTTGGCTTTGACTTACCTACAGAAAAGTCAGAAAAATGCTAAAAGTTATAAGTTAGGTGGGAGTAGCTTTTGAATGGCTTTTCTTAGTGACAATTTTGAAATTAATTCGAAGTTTAAATATAATATAATTATTCTTGCACATTCAAAAATCTTTCTGCAAAAGTATAAGCTCTTCCAAACATAACTTTATACAATTGCCTACTTATCAATACTTTTGTATAAGTGGGAGACCTATTTTTTTTGTCACTCACCCACATAGATAATAGTGTAAAAATAGTGTATTTTTATTAATATTTTATATCATTTTTCACCACCAAGGTGCCAGCCTCGAGCCTTGTAGTGCGAAATTGTTAATTTGTCATTACACTGCGGTACTGTCAACAGCGCGACCTATTTTCCGTGTTGCGTCGCGAGCACGGGAAATTTCGTTCGGGTCCGCGCAGCATGGCCCCATTTATATATACGAGGCTTTTCTCCCATTTTTTTCACCACAACAAAAATCTCCTTCTTCAATTCCCAAAAAGAACAGTTAGAATACCAGTCTAACGAAAAGAACAGCAGCAACGTCTGTCTATCATAAGTTAATTTTTACTAATAGTTAAATAATTTTATATTTGATTTAATAATTATTGTAATTATTTTTTAGTAATAAAAATATTTGTAATATTAGATTTAAATTTGTGCATATTATTTATATATGATTTAATAAATAATATATAATATATCAGATTTAAATTTGTGCATATTATTATATATGATTTAATAATTGTCGTAATTATTTTTAGGCATAATAATATTTATAATATTAGATAAAAATTGATGAATATTTCTTATGCATGATTTATTAATTAGATTATTTTTTAGTCATTGTAAAATTATATTTAAATTCTTGAATATTTGATGTTGTTATTATTTATATGAATTGTTCTCATTATTAAAATTTTATTTTAGATATCAGTATGAGTTAATAGTCAGGATCAGAGTCAGCGTTTCGGTCTATATCGTCCCGAGTCTCAAGATCTCATTGGAGATTTGAAGAGTTATAGAAGTACACGTATTCTGAGCAATGAAATAGATGCTGACGTACCACTTACCTGTAGACATCCTAATTATCACGTTCGTAAGTTTGAGTTGCATCAGTGGGTTGTGAACTATATCGCGGTAGTTAGGTTTTGGGGTGCATATCAGAGTTGTCCTATGTAGATCGATTTGCATTTTATGACGACTCTGATTGTTCGATGTCATTCTCGCACGCACACATTCTGGATGTCATTCGGGGAGTGCACTATCACATTACACGATATGTCGATTATATAGGAACTCCCTATTAATGAGGAGCTAGTTACAGGGTTAAGTAGCAGTCTATCCTGGTCGTTCCCTCGTATGCAGTAGTATATCAGCAACGCTGTGGTATGCATATTGCTAGGGAGAATGTATACCAAACGAACATAAAGGTTTCCACGATTGGGAATCATTTGAAAACTATACAGATTGATGATGAGAACGACGAGATTGAAGTACAATATTATGCCCGGGGTCTCCTATCCATAATTCTGGGGGCATTATTTTTCTGGATTGTAGTGGGTATAGGATACCTATGAACTTGCTCTTATATATAGAAAATTTGGAGCTAGTTCGCACATATTGGTGGGGGAGTACGCTGTTGTATTTCTTGTAGAACAACATGTGCATGACTCATGCGGAGAACTTAAAGAATGTGGGCAGTGCAACTAAATTGTTACAAATATTGGAATATTCGTGCTTCTGGACCATTGCGGCGTGCCTTCGTAGGATCATTCCGTCTCATGGACAATAGAGACGTGCACATATTCCCGATGTATTCGGGAATAGATTTTTGACATAGATGAATAATAGGAATGCAGAATCACACCGAGTTCGATTACTTCGGATGTCATTTGATGTCGTTGGCCCCCTTGAGGTATAATCTTAATTTTATTATCTATGATCATTAATTATAGTTTGTTTAACCTGATTTAATATTTTTTTGTATGAGTTTGATTTGCAGTTTTATTCCACCCCATATACAAACGACGGATGAGTCATACATCCGACTTCGATCGTATGCTATGAACGTACGATGAGCCCATCTTTTATTTAGATAGGATCGAGTCCGTGCGTAGTAGGCGTATAATTCACTAATTTAGTTGGACTCATGGGATCCCACAGGGAGTGAATGTTGTAGGGGAAGAACTAGCACACAAGAAAGTGAGAGAGCGAAATAGGCGACGCAATTGGGCACAATATTTGACCCAATATCTTGGTATGTGGGCTAATCGTTTTTAGTACGCCTGCTACGGGGATGTCAGAGGTGCCGGAATGCCAAGTACTTGGGAGGATGGCTATCAGAGTTGGGCCGACCATCACAACTGCACTCCCATGCACCCGGTGGAACAAACTGGTGTGCCCGTTGATTTAGCGTCTTTCATAGCTCTTGTGGTATGTTTTAATTTTTTGAGAGTATACTTATTTTATATTGTTAGATTATATTTATTTTATCTGATAAATATTTAAATATGCAGGCAGAAGATATATTTGAAAAGGCAAATAACCCGAGTATAATCACTTCATAATGGTTAATATCAGTTGATGTGAGGTTACATAAAAGGCTGCAAAGCGAAATTGATGACGATCATGAGGCAGGTCCTTCACACCAACTTACTGATGCGGGCACCGAAGATTATATATCACTAACACAAGAGACAATTAAAGCTATGTTTATAGGAAATATTACTCATGCTCAGTTTATGCGGAAATAAACATTATTTGTATAGTCAACTTGTATTATTTATTTTTTAATCTACTCGTGCTACTACCTGCAGTGCGGTGAGAGAACCACACTGCTGCCTGCAACGCGGTAGAGCATTTTCGAAATTTTTGCCCACTGACAATGGGCAGTGCAATTTCTGGGTGGTCCAGTTAGAAGCCGAGTGGAAAATAATGAAGGTCGAATCATGGCCAAATCTATGCTCTAGATCTGAGAAAAGGTGAGCTCTTGTGTGAAAAAATGTGTGTGGAAATTGGAAAGTAAGGCTGTAAACGAATAGAACTGTTCGTGAACAAACTCGAATTCGACTCGTTTAAAGCTCGTTTGTTCGTTTCGCAAACTTTAACGAACATAACTCAAACACGAAACTATGTTCATTAAGCTTAATGAACAATCTTGGTTCGTTCGTTAACCTTAATAAACAAGCTCTGTTCGTTAATTTCAACAAAGAGAGATTGAACATGGATTTGTTCATTTGATCTTGGTACGTTAAACAATATTTTTTGTATGAACATTTTATTTTTGGTATGATAGTTTTATTTTTGTATATAATGAGATATAAGATCATCTCGTTAGGAGCTTAAAATTTTAAATTGATTTTGATAATACTTGATACCATATCAAACTACCCAGAGAGGTTATATTGATTTTACTTTAAAGTGATTACTATGTATTCATACGTATTCATTATTTTACTTATAAATATAATTATTTTTGTTTGAACAAACCATTAAAGTGATGGTGAAAATATCAATCAGTCTTTACTTTTCATTATTTTCATTACTCATTAATGCAAAACGAACGATCTCGAACGTGTAAACTAATACATAAATAAATCGAACGTGAACGAACGCGAACCATCCCGTTCGCGAGCTTGTTCGTAAATTGTTTATGAAGAGTTTGTGAACCTTAAACAACATAGCTCAAATACGAAGCTTTATTCGTTAAGTTTAATAAACAAACTCGGTTCGTTAAACTTAACAAACAGAGCTTGAACATGATCTGTTCGTTCGAGCTCGGTTCATTTATTGACAAGACCAAGAAATGGGGAAAATCTGTACAGTTAATAGCAGTGTGGAGCTACCCGGTTTAAAAGTTGAGAGTCTTAAGACCAATGGAAATTAAGTCACCTTATCAATTTAAATTATAGTTCAAGATAATATCTAGGATAACCTTCGTATTCTCAGTCCTTACATGCTCAGTTCGTATTTAACTTTTTGTAGCACAATCCATTTTCGAAATTGGTCGCACCATTGGAAAGCTTACACATTGTAGATGAAAATCCCCGTACTTTGGTCCGGTTTCCGGCGACGAAACCCTCCGTTAAACGGTGATAACGTCGTCGGAATATCACCAAAACTTGAACATATGCAATTCAATGTATAAATTTTCCAATTGTGCGATCAATTTCGAAAATGAATGATGTTACAAAAAGTTGAGTACGGACTGAGCACGCAAGGACTGAGCATATGAAAATTTCTGATAATATCTATGTCAAATACGCTATCAATTCTATCATGCAGTTTTTTTCGGGTGCCGAGCTTATAATGCCGAACGCGCGCCTTATAATGCCGAGTTCTCGACTGTTGAGATCAGTTCACGAGCTGATCTCGTGGGTCAAAACCCGTGACGCGCACTGCCAATCATTATTATTATTTTTTAAATCATCTTTTTTAAAAAGTTTTTTTTAAAATAGAATTCTAAAAAACTTAAATGCTAAACATTATTTAACGACGACAATTAATATTACGATGACTTCGGCACTGATAAATTAAAATTCTAAATAATAAATTCAAATTCTATAAATTTTAAGTACTAAATTTTATTTAAAAAATTTTAAACATTTTTCATATTTTTTCATTAAAATGAAACTTTAAAAAAGATTTTAAAAAAAATAATGTTCGGTCGCGGATTTTGAGCCGCTATCATCAAAAAAATCGTTTATCATGAAGAATTTACCATTTTGGCGGCCATGGCTTCCTACTCCTCCAACTACCTGCGCTTGCTTTCTTACACTAAAAAAGTCACCTCTCACGTCAACAATGGTCGACATTTGGAGGCCCTCTCACTCTTTCAGCACATACATTCTTCACTCTCTCAGTCCTTGGACCCCTTCATTTTCCCACTTGCTCTCAAGTCCTCCTCATTTCTCGACTGCCTCCGCCTCGGCGCATCAATTCACGCGATTGTCTTGAAGTCGTCTTTCATTGAAAATCCATTTGTGGCGTGTGGGCTTGTGGATTTTTACGGGAAGTGCGTCTCCGTTGCGTCCGCTCGCCAACTGTTCGACCAAATTCCTGTGAGAAATGTTGTTGTTTGGAATGCTATGATCTCGCTGTATGCTCGTGGCAAGGATATCCGGAGTGCTCTGCAGCTGTTTGACCGAATGGATTTCCTGCCGAACGCGTCTACTTTTAATTCCATCATCACGGGTTTTGTGGAGGTTGAAGATGGGTTTTTGGATGCTATTGGGTTTTACAGGAAAATGCAGAAAATGAATATAGAGCCAAGCGTGATTACTCTGCTTGGATTGTTACGTGCTTGCGTAGGCATTGCAGCATTGAATTTGATCAGACAGATACATGGTTATGTGATGAGAAAGGACAGTATGGATCCGCACTATCACCTGAGAAGTGGCCTGGTGGAAGCGTACGGGCGTTGCGGGTGTCTTCAAAAAGCACGCTTCGTGTTTGATGACATGAAAGATAAAGATATAGTTGCATGGAGCAGCCTTATATCAGCTTACGCGCTGCAAGGACAGGCCAAAGAAGCGCTTCAAATGTTCCAAAACATGGAAGCAGCCAACATAAAAGCCGATGAAATCACTTTTCTTGCAGTGCTGAAGGCTTGTAGTCATGCTGGATTAGCTGATGAAGCGAGCACGTATTTTTCTCGAATGCGCCAACAGTATGGCATAGAACCAAACAGTGATCATTGCTCTTGTCTTGTTGATGTTCTGAGCCGTGCTGGGAGGTTACACGAGGCTTATGATTTTCTGAAACAAGTGTCAACGACAGTCACTGCAAAAGCTTGGGGGGCACTTCTTGGTGCCTGTCGAACATATGGAGAAGTTGAGTTGGCAGAGATTTCTGGAAGGGCCTTACTCGAAATAGAACCAGAGAATCCTGCTAATTATGTTATATTGGCAAGAATCTATGCCAGCCAGGGGCAATATCACAAAATGGAAAGGCTGAGAAAGGATATGGATACCAGAAGGATTCAAGTTTCGCCTGGTAGTAGCTGGGTTGTGCAACAAGGATGAATGTTTAAATAAGGATATTTGGATGACATTCATTGATCACATAATCAGACAGTATGTAAGAACTAAAGATTATGATCAAAAGACTGGAGTAAAAGCATGACTGCAGTTTAGATGGAATCTGCGGTCAGTGGCCTTGCCGGTGGCGTTTGTAACAAAAGTTGGGAGATGAGTTCACAGTTAAACCTTTGAATCGGATCATGTTCGTTTTGAGGTTTTCACATATTAAAATGAAGGGATATAGATAAAGTTGAAGTCTTTATCGTTTTGGGGGGTTTAATGAAGAATTTGAGTTTATAGAGGGCGTAAAGTGAAAAAACTTCACTACAAATTTCCTAATTCTCACCTTCGACAATCCGAGGCTCTCTAGTAATGTCGATGACAACACTATCAGCCGCCCAACCCAAAATCCACTTGAAGTTCTTCTCTCCGAAATTCCCCCCTCGAATTTTTACGTTTAGGTCGTCGTCCTCATTCAGCCCTTCGTCGCTATCCAAAAAGGCAAAGGCTTTGAACAAACTCCAGTGTGCTCACAGTGTTTGTGGTGCACCGAACAAAACTTTGTATGGTGTTTCCGTAAATTCAGGTACATTTGTAGTTCGAGCCATAAATGAAAGTGGTATCGGCGATGAAGGGGTTAAAGCAGAAACGGAGGCTCGTGGCGTGAGTAGTATGCCGGAAAGATTCAGAAATCTGTATAAAGAAGCTCCCGATAAACCTGTTCGGTGGCCTTGGGTAATTGGTATGCCTACAATTTTATATATTTTCCCTTTAATTCTGTGATTTTGTTCATGTTGAAGATGTTGGTCTGAGTTCATGGTTTTGTTTCCCCGTTGGATGCTTCATTCTTTTTGTTTTTGATTTCGAATCAACTTGGTTGGATTTATGATTCTGTATGTGATTCAATTTTGGATGTTATGAACATTGTCTGTGTATATCTTTGGTAACGTGATATCGCCTGCTTCTTCCCTTTAATTTTTTGTTTAATGTCTTCAATCAATACTTACCGAATAACAAAATGTCTCCAATCGAAAGTTTGAACAAATACAGAAGTTAAGTTGGACGGATCCTTGCCTTTGTTCTTTGAGATTGAGAAGTTGCATTTTTTAGTTTGTTTTTCTCCCTTTCTCTTTTGCTGCTTGAAACATGAATGCAATATAGACTTCAATACTGACAAACGAACAATCTGATGCCATTCCATAAAAGCAGCTGCTAATTTCTTGAAATTTTTTATGATAATTGAAGCATCAATCCATGCATTTGGTTTATATATGTGCATATTTTGCAAGGGGCGTTTTAAATGTATCTGCTGTCATAATTCCACTATCTTAATAAAATGTAAATTTTGTTAAAACTCAAAGTATTTCCTCACAAAGTTGCAGACGAAAATCTGTTTTTCATTCAATAGAAAGGTCTGGCTTTATAGATAGCTATTACATTGACAAAATAGATACAACTAACACACGTTCAAGCTACTCTCAGAACTCTTGACTTAATCAAAAACTAGCCACTACACCCTGACAATCAGAAATGTTATCAACAGAATAACAGAATGGAAATAAGGACAAAATCAACCTTTGACAGACTCAACATTTGCTCCCTTAAACTGAGTTGCTCAGTTCAACCAGTTTACTTCTTTGGTATCTCACATACTCCATGTTGTTCCCTTAATTTCACAAACGCTTCAAGCTTTAATGGCTTGGTCATGATATCTGCAATTTGTTCTTGCGAACTGCAATATTTCAGTTCCACCGCACCATCCTTGGAAAGGTCACGTAGGAAATGATATCTGACAGCAATATGCTTGCTCTTCCCGTGCATTATAGAATTTTTGGACAGCTTAATTTTAGAGCAATTGTCACGGTAAATAACACTGCACTTGCTTTGATTCCAGCCGAGGTGTTTGAGCACTCCTTGCATCCACACTGCTTGACAATCACACAATGCAGCTGAGATAAATTCAGCTTCTGTAGTTGACAGTGTGACCACAGTTTGTTTTTTTGAACTCCATGACACTGCTCCAGAACTCATCATAAACACATATCCGGACGTGCTTCTTCTATCATCTAAATCACCAGCATAGTCACTATCAGAATAAGCAACAAGTTCACCAACTCCTCTGCCCTTCTGGTAACAGATTCCCAGTTCTGTGGTTCCTCTTAAATACCTCAAGATTCTTTTCACTGCCATCATATGTAACTCAGTGGGCTTTTCCATGTATCTGCTCACTAAACTCATCACATACATTAAGTCTGGTCTGGAGACCGTTAAATACATCAAACTTCCAATCATTTGTTTGTACTGAGTGGCATCAACTCTCTTTCCACCTTCATCTTTTGTCAGCTTGAACCCTGGGACCATATAATTCTTTGTAGCATTGCTGTTCTCCATACCAAATTTTAGTAGCACCTTTTGTGCGTATTTTCTTTGACTGATGTAAATTCCTTCATCATTTGGAACAACTTCAACACCCAGGAAGTACTTCATCCTCCCTAGATCTGTCATATCACTCATTTTTCATTGAGGATTTGAATTCATCAAACATCATGCTATCATTGCCTGTAAGGATTTGATCGTCAACATAATTACTTTCAATCAGTAACTTACCTCCACTTTTTGACTTAATGAACAAGGTGTGTTCACTTTGGCACTTTTCGAATCCTTCCTTGAGGAAGTAAGCTTCTATTTTGCTGTACCAGGCTAGTGGGGCCTGTTTGAGGCCATATAAAGCTTTATGAAGCTTGAGCACTTTATCTTCTTCTCCTTTCTTTGCATATCCTTGAGGCTGCTCGATGTAGATATCTTCTTCCAAGTTCCAACACACTATGCAGAAAGGCACTTTTCACATCTAGCTGATGCACAACCCAGCTATTGAGTGCTGCCAAGGCTAGAATCATTCAAATTGTGTCCCATCTTGTAACAGGAGCAAACACCTCTGTATAGTCAATTCCATGTTTCTGTGCATATCCTAATGCAACCAGTCGGGCCTTGTGTTTTTCAACTTCTCCTTTCTCATTTAATTTGGTTTTGTACATCCATTTTACTTCTATGGCTCTGGCACCTGCAGGTAGAGTAGTTAAGCTTCAGGTTTCATTCCGTTCTATGGCCTGTGTGGCTATATCTCCCTTTCCATAGCTTTCCTCCATCTAGAGCACACTGTTGCTTCTTCATATGAGCTTGGATCTCCAGTTTCAGTGTACATGACCA
>JAOYMZ010049008.1:0-14234 GCA_025802335.1 Pinguicula primuliflora | reverse complement strand
TCTGCAGTATCGAAGTACCTCAGCAGCACCAACTAGAGAAATGAATTCTTGAAGACTCGTTTCTTTCAAGAGCCTGCTGCTGATCACCACCGGCTTGCCTACGGTTAGTGTTCCAGTTTTGTCGAAAACGACGCAGTTTACCTGTTATGCAACTCTGTTTCTCATTTATCCGTCATTTAAGTCATTTTTTTTATAGATAAAGTATTACTAAATGTTAAGCAGAACACCACTTTGGACTATCAAGCTCAATGTTAAGCAGAAGAAGTTGAAGTGGTCAATGTACCTTGTGAGTGGTTTCCAATGCTTATCCACCTTTGATCAGCACTCCTTGAGAAGCACCAACTCCTGTGCCCACCATGACTGCCGTTGGCGTAGCCAGGCCGTGCGCACACGGGCAGGCGATCACCATGACGGATATACCAAACTGAAGAGAGAGCTCCAACCCATCCATGGAAGATGGAACCCAAGATTTGGGATACCAGTTTAGTTTTCCCGCAGCAAACCACGCTAACCAGGTGAGGACTGAGATAACTATGACCAGAGGAATAAAGAATTTAGATATCTGATCAGCAAGTTTCTGGACGGGGGCCTTCACCATTTGTGCAGATTCAACTGGTATGATGATCTTCATTACATCACTCTTGTGCATCAACTGGCTGTCTATTTCCTCCTCTCCGATCGCATGTCCTTCCCTATCCATGTTTGCTGATCCACGGCGTAATGCTTTGTAAGAACCAATGTAGAATGGTTTCGCAATGATGAACTGAACCGGGGTGGATAATATCCATCTTAAAACCTCCTCCCCGTACCTGAGCATGTTCACCATCTTTATCTCCAGGCAATGATTGATGACAGGTATATACATAAAAATCATGGATGTCATGAAAATTGGAAAACTCAAAGCAAGACTCCAGAGGAAGGATCTGTAGTATTCTGTTATTTCCTGCTGCCTTTGATCCTCTCTTCCCCTTCTTTCAGGATACATCTTTGCTTTGAAGTTCATTCATAAAAATGTCTTTTGGTGCAGGATTTATGCATCAACTAATCATGAAGAGATATGAGACATTTTAGGCGATGCAGAAAGAAAAAGGAATAGTATTGGCCTATCTATACTTATTTATACTGACACTGACAAAAGCCGGATAAAACAGGACATGCGCACGGTGGTTCAAGACTTACACCACCGCATCCTTTATCCTTGGCAGGCATTTGACGGCCTTCTGCACGGATGCAGAGCAGGCGGAGCAAGTCATTCCGGTGACCGAGAAGATGGCCTTTTCTTCTAATCCTTGCATGCATTTCTCTTCATCCCACGCGCTGCCGTCGGTAGGCCTTGTTTGGGTACTTGATCATCGATGGAGGACTTAAAACTCACGTTTGATCTTCTCATGCATCTCCATGGAAGGAGGAGGTTTGCCGCCATGTTAGCTCTGGATTCCTCTTATAACGAGATTTTTCCATGTATGTATATATTATATTAGTACATGCGATTTGCGCCGAGATATAGAACAAGTGGAGTTGCTTTATGGCATAGAACTTGCTTGTAATTGTTGGAATATTGTCCAAAGGTTGTTTTTTTTGGATAAGTAACTTTTTGTATTAAAAATGCTGAAACAAAATTACAAAGTAGAAAAAGGATCGCAAAATAAGCCACTCGGCCTATGTATCTAACTGTACACTACTTCCGATAGAATTGAGGCCCATAATTGATCGACTTGGCCCAGTTCCACACTAAATTCCCCAAAAAAGAATATTTGTGCAGAGTTTGTATAGGACTGTTTAGCGAGAGAAACTGCGAAGGATTTAACCCACTTCTTTGTGTTCAACCATTGCCGTATGTTATCTTGACCAATTGAGCAATGTCTTCAAGAATTTAATAAGAGTAATTTAAATCTTCTTATTTAAGATGACTCAGTACACGACTCGAGGCTAGAGAAAATAGGCCTGTTTTCTACTGTAATCTATTGTTGAGAGTCCTCAGCATATGAAGATATGAGTCTAATTGTTAATAAATCTTATATTATACAACTCTACCTAAACATCGAAAAATGGTTGGTGAATCGAAAATATATGTAACAAATGAAAGAAAAAACTTCTAGTCAAGAATGATAATAACCAGATCCGCCCAAAGATCTTGATCGTTGGATATTGATCTAACGATTACGATCATGAATAGCTTAAGTGATGGTAACCGTTGCCCCAAAATTCAACGATTCAAATTATAATTCTGGACGATTTTGAACATATCATTTTGGACTAGATGATTTGTCACAAATCAAAACACACAATGTCGTTTGACTGGTCAAGGAATGTCCACTCACAAGTCTGTCTCATCATTATACATGTTATTTATGATTATTTTCCTACATTCTTTCTATTTCATATTTTTTCAATACTTTTTTCTCTCTTATTGTCATAACTATATAACTAACTGAGCTCGGACGAACAGGACATGTTCGTGTTCTATTTGTTTATTTAAACTAACAAAATTTCGTGTTTGAGATATGTTCGTTAAGGTTTGCACACTGTTCATGAACAGTTGTGCACAAGCCCGCAAATGGGCTCGTTTGTATTTGTTTGTGTTCAACTCATTTTATGCACTTGTTTACCAGTTCAAGCTCATTTATTCGATTCGTTTGCGTTAACAAGTAATGAAGAGTAAGGATAAATTGATATTTTCATCATCATTTAACAGTTCATTTACAACTATTATAATTGATGGGTAAATAAGCGTATAATTGTGAATACATTGCAATCGCTTTATATTGTGATCATTCGGTGTTGTTGGATATGATAACATAATCAAAATCAACCGAAATTTCAATCCCAAATCAAATCTGCCATTAGATTATGTGATATACTCACTTAAACTCGAAAACGATAAATCAGCTCAATAAAAATATTTACAAAGCCCCACATCAATATATACAGAATACAGCTTATTGTGGGAGTGGGGTTATCTTCAAGTTTTCCTGTAACATGTACTAAATCCAAATGATACTGTTGCACACCCCACTTTGCAAACCGTCTATTATTTTTTAGAGTCTATGTAATACTTTTTTTTTATTTTTGTTTCTGTAAAACAAGAAACAACAGTATTAAAAGCAAGGAATGTGGAATGTTGGGAGGAATTGGAGAAACTATAGTAGACGTCACCTACATAATAAATGTTGAAAGAAATAGGAATGTTGAGACTTTTTGGGCAAAAATGATACAGAGCACGCCACATGAATTTGCGCTCTCTCACACCGGTAGGGGCCAACACACACCACTGCATGTGTGTGCTTAGTCTGTCCGTGCGGCTTTCGTGCTACAGGTTGCGTGCACGGTAGCACTTCTCCTTTTTGGGTAGGTAAGAATTGAGACTTTTTTGGGTAGGTAAGAATTGAGACTTTTTTCACATGTCCAACATATGATGCCGAATAAATGTTTATGGTGCCGAAATTTATTTTCAGCCATCAGATATGTTATCCGACGGTTGAGATTATTTCACTTAAGTGCACCGGGTCCGGGTCGCGGGTTATGACCCACACTTAAGTGAACTGATCTCAACCGTCGGATAACATATCCGATGACTGAAAATAGATTTCGACACCATAAGCATTTATTCGGCACTATAGGTTCGGTATGTGAAAAAAATTGGATAAGTAATTTTATTGATTTTTAAATATTTTGTTTACAACGCTAAGTTTGGGATCATAATTTTTCCCCTCACATCTCCAAACTAAATCATTCGATGGTATTCTTGCATCGAATCAGTGTTGGAAGCCCAGAAGCAGCTGCAAGCAACATTGAATGTGGGGGTCTTCCAAGCTCTTTTTCTAACTGATCCAGTGAGATAAACATGAACTGATTATAGGATTGCATAGTTGGTACTGGAGTAGCAGTGTTTGCTTTCTCAGTGAACTGTAATTTTTGCGGCCCAGTTGTCGCCTATGTTGATGCATTTTCTCAACTCCATAACTTCTACACTCCCTCTCCTTTGACTTACGCATGATTGTCGCTACATGGCTTTCATCTTGTTCTACTGCTCCGAAAGGAGTGGGCTTAATGGCCACCTGATATCTTGGGCGGTCCACTTTCACTTTATTATTGTAGCCAGTTCTTCAGCCCATTTCATTCTCTGCTGTTGTTTCATTACTTGCGTTAAAAGTGCGATTGGCTTCTTCATCCGCCTGGCCCATATTTTCTTGCCTAGCACCAAATTGGGCCTCCTTTAATTCCCGCATCAAAATTATTTCTTCCCTTCTCAGTCCAAGGGCGGACCTAAGAATAATATTTACCCTGAGCTAGGCCACAGAAATATTAAAATTAGCCTCAGGCTGACCTTAAAAATCATTGGGCTCGCCAAAATTGACCTCGGGCAGTAGCCTGGGCCCGCTGAGGGTTTGGTCCGCCCTTGCTTCTCACCGCGTGAGCATCAATGCTATCCGCTTCTAATTGACCGTCTCCCTCCGGATCTTCCTCATCCACCATCAATTCTCCATTCAATGTCTGCTCGATCTCCTCTCCAGACGCTGCAAAGTTGGATCGAGGTACTGCTTCTAGGTCTTGGGGTTCTCCCACATTAATTGTACTCGGCGACTTCTCTTGGGAGTCAGAACGGTGCACACCATCTTCTCCAGCTGGATTCCGGCCAGATTCAACTCTCTCCGGTGGGAATTCCGGCGAGAATGAGTTGAGCAAATCGGCCCCTGCATTTGCTAGTGGGTTGTTCGCTTCTGTTTCTAGTATTGCCAGTGCTCCCTTCTTTCTGTTCTTACTCAACTCAAGGCCGATTTGATCCTCTGAAGGGCTTGTATCCATGTTTATATCCTGTTCTACCCAGGGGCAGATTCAGAATTTGACGATCAGTGGTGCTTATTTGATGTATAGGTACCGGCTCTCCCTCTGATCAGGACCAATGTACCGGTATGCATATCTGGTACCGGCAGGTGGTATCGTTTAAGGTTTAGGTTCAACTTGTTTCTTTGTAACTATATGTTTATTGAGTTTTAGTTTCCTTTGGTTGCAGAGGAACCGAAACAGAATTTTATAACTAGTTTTCTAAAAAATTAGACATTATGATTCTTTAAACGTTAGTAGATTTTTTTTCCGGCCCATTTGAAGTAGCCAAAAAATATTTATAATATCAAATAAAATAATTCATCGAATAAATATATATAATTGCATCATTTCATTAATTATAAAGTTGACATCCAAACTAAATTATTATTTTGTCAATATATATTCTAAGTTGATTTAATTAATAAATTAATTACAGCTAATTAAAAAATTGCTAATAAATCAACAACTCAAAATGGCATCTGTTGGAATCGAACCAACAACTGCACCCATAAATTGCCTTGAGCTCTACCAACTAGGCTAAGACATCAGCATGTTTTGTTGGTCAATGTATATGTATATTAATGTAGGGGCTGGGTGTCCTTGGACCCCTCAAGCCCCTATATACATCTACCCATGGTTCTGCCTCTGTTGGATGCTCGACATTCACTATATATGAGCTTTTCATTTGTGACTCTACTTGTGAGTTCAGTTCCATATGTGCTCTTATGTTGCATCTTTTTCCGGTCACTCCTTGTGCGTAGGCGTTTGTTGGGCAGTGCTTGTTTGGGCAGTAGGTAGTTGTGGGCAATCTCTACCTAGCCTTGGATTTTGGAGTAGGAATGTTGAGACTTGAGAGAAATAAAAGCAAGGATTGAGGGTGGGTTCTCTTGCCATTAGATCAGTGAATACAAATAGGAATGGTGAGAAAAATAAATCGTGTAGATGATTTGTCCCATTACCTCTGCAAGCTTCTGGTCATCAGTGTGTGACTTTTTACGACTGTGTATAGTTTTTTTAGCAAAGCATCCGCTGTTTTTTTTATAAGTAAGTTGTGTGTATATATACTATTTGCACAATTGTATTTTTTTTTTTTGCAAAAGCTCGATTGTTCCATCATCCGTGTGCTATGGAGGGTCTTGAATTTAAGAGCTTTGTTTAAAAAAAAATGGATAACGACAATGACCAAGCGGCGGCTTCGAAAATTCAAAATGAGGGGCCGGCGATGGTCGCCTCCGACGTAGAATTGGCTCCAAACCAAGAGCAAGACAACAAGCAGGAATGGGTAACTGTTGAACGGCGTGGAAATTGCCGAACTGAGGCTGACAGAAATAAGCGCAAGGTCAGACCTTTACTGGCGCATATTGAAAAGCTTCGGGCCACATCTATATCTATCTTTGTGGCGAACTTTCCGACGGAATGGACAACACAAGAACTATGGGCCTTCTTCGAAGGCGTCGGGTATGTGAAAGATGTGCACGCGACTGCAAAAATGGAGGCAAAAGGGAGAAGGTATGGTTTTATCCGTTTTGCACCTTCTACTAATATCTCTGATATACTTAGACGCCTGAATGGCACACGAGTTGGAACTCAGAAGCTGTTCGTCAGTCTTGCTCGTGACTCAGAAAATATGTCTGCTAGTAAAATTCGTAACCTGAGTAATACTGAGGCGAGCAATCGTTTGAGAATGGATGAACTCTCGGTCAGTATTGAAGAATCTGTGGGTAAATTCACCTTCAAACCTAAGGAGGAAAATGTGCGTTGGCTTGAGAGTTGTGTGGTGGGATTCCCTTCACCCATCATTGATCTTAATTCATGAATAGAATCCTAGATGAGCAAGGATATAAATCTGGAGTGGCAGTACGACTGGAAGGAGGTGAAATTCTGCTGAAACTGCAAACAGTTGAGGAAGTTAGCAAAATTATTGCTGATACAGTAACAGCTTCTAAACTATCTGTATTTAATATCCGTCCGTGGAAGATGGTTAATGGGGAATTGCTAAGACCTGTCTGGATCCGTATTCGTGGAACTCCATTACACTGCTGGTGCGAGGAGTTCTTTAATGAAGTAGGTGGTAGATTTGGCACTGTACTGAAAATTGATGACAAAACTCTGGATAGAACAGAAATGCAGTTTGGTAGAGTCCAGATACTGACTGCTATCAGGAATATTATCTGTAAGCCGGTAGATGTTGAAATTGAGGAAAAAACTTTAAGAATTATGGTTGATGAGGAGATTATTAATCAGCAATTTGCATGAGGAAACACGGCCCGGAATCAGGAGAGAAACAAAGCCCCAGCAAACACACAATGGCCTCCCTTAAAGGAAAGCTCGCTAGAAAAGAACAAAGGTGTCACAAAACCTATACCTCCAGTACTTGAAAGGAGCCCTCCGAGAGAAGAACTGAGCCCCTAAGAGCCAGGTTCGAGCTCAGCTGGAAGTATTAGAACACTGCCTGAAAATAACCAACTGGAAGATAGACTATCTGCTAGCAAATCTCTGAATGTAGACGATACTAACAGTCCTAAAAATTCAGAGGACAACACACTAGGGAGGATAACATCGATTCTGGCTCTAAGACCTCAGACCATTGAGGAAACTAGACAGATACTAGAACTAAAACGCCAGATGGAGTTGGAGACAATGTGGCCAGAAAGTCCAGAGAAAAATGACACTCATGCAATACTGGATAGACTCTATGATGAAGGTTCTCACCAAACTCCAGTTAAATCTGATCCTTTTGATATAGGTGGAATTGTGGGTATGACACCTAGAACACTGGAGAAAACTTGTCAGGGTCATCTGGATGATCCATTGCTCCATGTTGGAGTCAAGGATCCACTGCAAAAATCAGCAGAGAAGTTGAAGCAACAAACTATGAAAATCGTGGCCAGTTCTCCAGTTAAAAGACTGGAAAAGAGTATTATGTGTACAAGCAAAAAAGATTGGGAAGAAGGACCAAAAACCTGGAGTATAGCAACACTACTTGGGGTACAGCCAGTAACTTCTGCAGAGGAAAATATTGAGAGATTGGCTGAGATTGAATCTCAGGCCAGAAAGAGATTCACAGAGCAAGAAGTTTCATCCAAAGTACAACAGTAAAATGCATATCCTGTCCTATAATGTGTGTGGTCTTGGCAGGCCAGTGAAGTGCTCTACAATAAAACAGCTATTAAGAAAGCAACATGTGGATTTCTGTTGTATATAGGAAACCAAAATTGAAGAGATAACAAGGAGGAAGATAAAAAGTATTTGGCCAGATGAGAACTTCGGTTGGGTGCATAAGGCCTCGGTGGGTAACTCAGGAGGTCTATTATGCGTGTGGAATAAAGAAACATTCTCATTACAAACTACGTGGTCTGAGGAGGGTTACCTGGGAGTAACTCGACAGTTTGGTCAACAAAATATTGAGGTGAGTATAATCAATGTGTACTCACCCTGTACACTACCAGAAAAGGGAATTTTATGGTCTAAACTGCAAGCTGTCATTGAACAAAATCAGTCAGCTCGATGGCGTATGGTAGGAGATTATAATGCAGTGAGAAACGTGGATGAAAGGAGCAGTCTGGCACCTCCTTCAATAAGAGAGATGTCGGAATTCAATCATTTTATCTTGACAGTATGATCTGCCACTCCAGAGACGTAGATTTACATACTATAGTGGGAATGGTAAATGTTGTAGCAGACTGGACCGTTTCCTTTTATCAGACGAATGGATGAACACATGGCCAGGGATATTCCAGCTGGTCTTGAGAGAAACATTTCTGATCATGTACCCATCTTATTGAAACAAGAGAATATTAATTGGGGCCCAAAGTTCTTCCAGACTTTGAATAGCTGACATGAGGAAAAAGGCTTTTCTGAAATGGTGGAGAAAGAATGGAAAGATATACAATTCTCTGGCAGAAAAGGATTTATCTTACACCATAAGCTGAGAGTGATGAGAGTGAAACTGAAAAACTGGAACAGAGACCATTATGGAAACATCCAAAAGAAGGTGGACAATTTGCAAAATGATCTGACGAATTATGACTTAGCTGCAGAGCAAAATCCTCTTTCTGATGCAGAAATTATTCTCAAGAAGTAGATTTGGATAAAACTGCACCAGGCAAAACTGGCACATGAGAAGTTGCTTTTTCAAAAGTCCAGATCACGCTGGATCAGGGATGGAGATAACAACACCAAATATTTCCATTCCAGACTGAAACTCAACAGAAAAAGGCAGAATATATGCGGACTGATGGTAGAGGGGCAGTGGATAGAAGAAGTTGTAGAAGTCAAGAATGCAATACTTGAACACTTCAGATTACACTACTCAGAAGATGCCCGAACGAGACCTTTTCTCAACATTCAGGTCCAGAGCAGAATTTCAGACACTCAGAATTATGAGCTTACTAAATATATCGATGATGAGGAGATAACAGAGGCAGTATGGAGCTGTGCACCATCTAAAAGTCCTGGTGCTGATGGATTTAATTTCTGTTTCATTCAAAAAAACTGGGACTCAATGAGAGCTGATTTTACATCTTTTATCAGAGAATTTTATGCTGAAGCAAGACTATCAAAGGGTCTAACCTCCACAGTGATAACTTTGGCTCCAAAGATTACCAATCCCACAATGTTGGACCACTTCAGACCAATATCTCTGGTAGGGTGTGCGTATAAAATCCTGGCGAAAATCTTAGCAAAGAGGATGAGTCAGGTGATGAACACAGTGATCTCACACCACCAATCTGGTTTCATTCGTGGCAGACAAATAATAGACAGCATTCTCGTAGCAAATGAGCTGATACATTCCTACAAAAACACTAAGAAGCCTCTGCTATTGTTTAAAGTGGATTTCTCCAAAGCATTTGACTCTATCAGCTGGAAATTCTTAATTGATATGCTGGAGAAACTTGGCTTTGGACCTACCTTGAGAGCCTGGATGACAGAATGTGTTACTTCAGTTCATGGCACGGTGAAGATCAATGGAAGCACTTCTGGTTCTTTTAAGTTGGAGAGAGGTCTTTGCCAAGGCGACCCTCTAAGCCCCTTATTGTTCCTGGTTGTAGTGGAAGGATTACACTTGTTATTAGCTGAGGCAGAAAGACAGAATTTGATTAAGGGTGCAAGGATTGGAAGGATACAAATATCACACTTGCAGTATGCTGATGACACCCTAATCTTTTTAGAGGGGTCAGAGGAAAATGTCAAGAACGGCAGATACTGAGAGATTCTTACATGAACTCTGATCAAGGAATTGCTTGGTCAATCAGCTTCAGGAGATCTCTCAGAGTGTGGGAAGAAGAGAAGTACAAGGAGTTGCTGGAAATGTTGTTCAGCTTTGCACCAGGCAGGGATACACCAGACGGGATAATTTGGGAACCAGATCCTTCAGGCCGTTTCTCAACATCCTCGGCCTACAGAAAAAATTGCAGAATATGAGGAAAGAGAACAGTCAGTAGACAAGAGTTCCCTAGCTGCCATCTGGGGGAAACTGGCTCCAAAAAGAGTCCAAACGTTTGCTTGGAAAGTGCTCACTGGCAGAATCCAAACTATGGATAACCTGAGGCAACGAGGAGTCAGGCTGCAAGCATCTCACATACTGTGTGTCTGGTGTGGGAATTCGGAGGAAACAGTTAATCACCTCTTTTTTGACTGTGAAAATGCAGTGACTCTATGGACTGATATTTATGCTTGGTTCAATCTGCAACCCATCTCTGGAACTACTGGTGCGCTAGAGCATTACAAAGCGCATATGCAGATACTGAAAGGAAAACCTGGAAAGGATATATGGCGAGCAGTATGGCAGGCGGCCATATGGTACACATGGAAAGAAAGAAATATCGTGCGCTTTGATAATGAAGGATACGAGAATGTGCTGCACATGATAAAAACTTCAACTTGGATGTGGTTGGAAGCTCACGGACAAACAAGAGCAGCAATGACATTTACACTTTCTGACTGGTTTTATCAGCCTACCATATTTGTAGGTTTGTTGTTTGCATTTAAACCTCCGTCAATATGTAATCGTAAGTTAGATAGCAAGCCGCTATAACTGCAGCTAAGTTAGGCTTAAGCTAATCGTTGTAACCTTTCGTTTGAAGTTAATATGAATTACTTTCTTATCAAAAAAAACTATTTGCACAATTGTACCGTACATTTTACAAAAATCTCATTTCTCTTTTCACTTTTGTACACATAATAGTAGATTTCTTACCCAGGCCCCAATTCTGCACTTGGTTGCAATCTACTTTTCGCCTTCACACTATGCCAAAAATTTCAATTAGCAAAGCATCCTCTGTGCATAGTGAAAAAAGAAAGATAAGATATATTGTGGATGAATGCCACATGGATGTAATTAGTCAAATACAGGGAAAAGGTAAAATATTCCCTAGAATAAGCCCGTGGCCTACGAAAGAAATTCAACCTTTTCCACTTTAGCATTTCCACTTCGTTGAATCTTATAAAATATATGCAAGTGTTTCACTTCAGCATCTCCACTTCATTGAATCGTGTAAAGTAAAATATATGCAAGCATTTCCACTTCAAATATACACAAAATTTTCCATATTCACCCACATGTTATATCTAGAATATGTCGGTGCCCTCAGGATATACGATCCCGAGGCTCACTGCAATAGTTATCCAATGTAAAAAAGTGGAATTCTCCAACTTATATACAAACACAGTGGGCATATCAATACAAATTTTTGTTCAAAATGGCACACATAAGAAAACAGTGAATATATAGAAATCTGTCATTTCCCAACATATATAAGACAGGAAGGCATATCAGCACAACAGATTTATACTCTTCACTAAACTTTTTTTTAGCCAAGCAAATTCACCCACATTATTCCCATTAGTACACATAACATAAGTGATGTCTCGATGTGGCAAGTCAATATTCATATCCAAATCTACGACGGCAATAATGTTGCAAGTGCTTCCACTTGGTGAATGAAGAATGGTCTTGAAATATTTTCAATTATCACATCGAGTTTCCAAAAGGGAAGGAAAAAAAATACACCAAACCATCAATACCAGTGGGAAAACGGAACATCCCAAAAAGGAGGCAAACGCAGAAATATGAACAAAAAAAAGGTGCAATATCCATATGAAAAAACCAAGCCACCGACTACAGTAACTCAACTCCCCACGCAACATTTGCTAAACGTGTGCCGTGGAAGTTTGCCAATTCAATGTGACGCACTTAGATTACTTGTGATTGCATGAACGTGAGCTGATCTGCCGGTTCATGTTGCGAGGCCTGGAGTGTTACAAATGGGGCGTATATTTTTCTGCATTAGCCATTGCTTAATACAGTCACGATGAAAATCATGGCCACAATCAAGGATTCCCATAATGTCTTCTCCATCTTTATATTCCTCTCGGCATATACTGCAAGGCTCTGCTTCGGACACCATGTGTGTTTTCTCTTTGGAGTAGCACCGTCCGTTCAAAAACTTTGTTATAGTATCTTCTTTCAACCCTGTGCACACATTTCCGATGCGCTCCTCCAGTGCCAGTAGCTCTTCATATGACATGTTATCGACGTCCAAACGCATGTCACGATGTTGATCGAGTGCATCAGCCATCCCGAAGAAAACAGGCTGGTTGAAGACCAGCATGTCATCATGTCTTAAGGCTTCACCACAGCATATGAGATCCAAGACATGGCAAATCTGCTCAGGCATAACACTGCTTCTTCCTTGGCCTACATCAGTCCAACCTCGAAGAGGAACAGCATCAAGACGCCTCTCCAACAATGCAGACCTAGAGCTTGAAATAGGGTGACCACGGTAACTAGATCCGGAAGTGAGGTGGTCGTCCACAGGGGTAGCAGAACTCAACCCAATACCATGAAAACTACTTTGACCTCCAGAATCTATAACATTGGATGATAAAAGAGATCTCCTAACCAGTTCTGAGAGTCTCCGAGGATATTGCAGTAGGCTTCCACTTCCCGAAGTAGGAGATGAAGTAGAAGATGGGTTTAAGTCAATCAAATGATTACGAACAAGTCTCAATGAACGCCGAGAAGAAGATTCGCCTGAACTTCCAGACTCAACTACAACTTAAATGAAGTCACGTGACAATCACAGCTCCAACAAAAATGGATCCTTGCACAGAAAATGGATCCTTGTACAGAAAATGGATCCTTGCTTGTGGAGTATTGACAACCCATTGTCTCTTCCGTTCGAGCCCTCACCGTCGGTCCCAGTTGCCAGTAGCCATCGCCAGTCATCGTCAACAGTTGGACTCTTTGCCAGAGGATGGAAGAATTCGCAGTTACCATTTTTTTGCCGGAGGACGGAAGAAAAACTGCCGCAGTCAAGATCTGGGCTTTTTTTTACCGGAGGACGGAATAATTCGCATTTTGATTTGTCGGAGGACAGAGGAAAAAATGCTGGAGTCAAGATCTGGTTTTTTTTGGCCGGAGGACAGAAGAATTCTCTTATTGTTTTGCTGGAGGACGAAAGAAAAAATGCCCAGATCTTTAGCAGAGATCTCAAAAGCAAGCAAGCAAGTAAATTACCTCACAAATACTAGCAACGTTTCTTCTCCAGAGTTTTGGCATCATCTCACAATGGGGGTTAGAGTTCAGTGACGGGGTTTTTCCTTGAGGATTCGTTTTGGTTGGAGGTTTGGGTTGTCACGTGAGTTCATTTGAGCAGTGTTTAATCTCGAGCGTCGAATTTTAATTGGATGGTTCAGATTGTTTGTAAAACACAATAATGAAATGTCCAACAAATAAATGTTATGCATAGGAAAATTCCTCTGTGTACATACCAATTGTTTGATGAAATGTCTGAGTGGGATACAACTTCTTCAAACGTCATCCTTGTTTGGATTGGACGGGTGTCTTCCGTAAAGCTTCTTCAAACGTCATCCTTGTACAGTTTGTGCTTTAATACTGTTTGTTATGAGTTGTATGTAGAGTACAGAACCACTTGTATAGCCCAATAGGTCTCTAAATATCAGTGAGTGACCTGAGGAGTGATTCTGTACGCGACAAAATGACGCGACTTGTTCACGATTTTTTGCGGTCCCACTAATAAAATGGTGAAAATGTTGGTAGAACAAAAATAATCGAGTAAAATTCACTTTACCCCCTTGTGGTTTGGGGTAAAGTCAGTTTACCCCCTTATGTTTTCGAAACTGACAATATACCCTTTGTGGTTTAAAAAAAGAACAAATTACCCCCGCGTGCATCACACTCGCAGGTAATGAGAGTGGACGAGAAAAAATAACTCTAAAAGTCATTTTTGTCCCTTTAATAGCTTATTGAATTTTTATTATATAAATAGAATTTAAAATTAATAAAAATGAATTTAAGGTTAAATTTATTTAAAAATCTGAAAATTAACTAATAAACATAATTAATAAAACTAATAAAATCAATAATTTTAAAAGAATAACAA
>JAOYMZ010048997.1:0-14236 GCA_025802335.1 Pinguicula primuliflora | reverse complement strand
TTGTTTCTGCATAAAAGGCATGCTAAGCCAAATGTTAGTAAAGGTTTTTGTAGTAAGTACTAATCCTGTTTGAGCTCCTGCTTGAGATGAAGAGCTAATTCTTGAGCCGAAGACCTCTATTCTGGATTGTACAACTCCAATTTGTGCTGAAGAGCTTCAGTCCATAGGCAAACCTTTTGCTTATATTCTTTCATATTTTTTTCTGGTACCGAACCTATGGTGCTGAATTTGCCAAAATCTATTATTGGCTTTTGGATCTGTGCTTCAACGACCGAAATCATTTCACTTAAAACTTAAATGAAATGATCTCGGCCGTTGAAGTACAGATCCAACGGTTAATAATAGATTTCGGCACCATGAGGCAAAATTCGGTACCATAAGTTCGGTACCAGAAAAAAAATTCATATTCTTTCATGTGTATAAATCTGGAGGTGTACGTCTGATCGTGTATGTGTATAAATCTGGAAGTATCAGTCGATAAAGCTCTCAGTTCTTAGTGAATAACGGTTGAGGAATGATATATTTCTTGTCTGGTTGTTAATTCTTTGCAGATCTCCTTATAACCTTTGTGAGTGCTTTGAAGACTCTTGGGAAAGGATAAGGTAGAGAGGGTCAGACGAAACTAGAAGCAAAGGATGATGGTTTGAATAATTGTGCTCCTTCTGGGGGTTGCATAAAAGTTGAAATATGATGCATTAATTCTTCCTAGAGTTTTGGTACATTTCTACTCTCTTCTTCTTATCTGATGATAATTCATATTTTAAATATAAAAACAGGAAACCCCAAAAACTTTACTATTTTATTTTGTGTTGCTTTAGTTTCTCAAAATTTCTTTATATTGTGCTCTTTGTTGCTGATCCCATTTTTGCATCTAAATTGCTGAAAGGTGTATCTCACCAACTGCATATGCTTATTACTGCAAAACTAAAGGCAAATCTGTTCAATATTATTTTAATATATTTTTTATTTTATTATTTATTAAAGAATTTAAATAAAAGACTCTAAGGTTTTAACTCGGGCCCAAATTTTAGGTTAGTTCCGCCATTGCATAATCACAACTTCCGACCAACAGAACATCAATTTCTACACGATCAAACTTAGGTTTCAGTCCATAGTTTCACAGTATCAATATACCTGAGTTTTCCATTTACACACAACACCGAAGTACACGAGTAAACTGAATTTAACAAACGACGAATTGTAACATCACCTTCCGCCCTCCTCACTGACGAATCCCAAGAGTGAAACTTAGGTTTCAGTCCATAGATCGAACCAATCGTTGATCGGCATTCATTTCACCGCACCTGCCTACAACCGGGCCTCCTCCTCCCGATTCACCAACCTCCGATTTCCCTACCCACGGCCAGACCCGAGTACCCCCAGCCACGGTGCCGTGGCTCAAGTAACTCGTCTTCCGTAGAGGGATTTAACCGTTCGAACAATGAGCTTCACCTCGTATCTCCTCTTTCATACCATTAATATAAGGTAGTTCAAATCATGAAATCCAGTTACACAGAATGTCAACAAATAAAACAGAGTCAGCCACTCCTTTTCATTGCTCGAGGAAATAGAAACAGAATGCCCAGAGAGTTTATCCATGACTAGCAATTAGGTTTTCACAGAACAATCGAAACAGGAGGTTCACACAAACAATTACAAGTCTCACACAAAGAAACAACTCCAAATAGAATCTCCCGCTAACAAACAGCCATTCTGGAGAACTCGACGAACGGGAGACAGACTCTAGGATAAGTATTCCGACAAGGGCACAAAACAGAGTCTCGTGTACCATACTTCAAGATTCGATTTTTTTCAGACCAACGAAACAATCTATGCAAGCACATAAAACATATGAAAAAAAAATCGCCCTACCTTCACTTTATCACTTCACTTGAGCTCCCAGATTTTGAATTCCATTTATGGTAACTATCAGATTTCTCCTGCTTTACCACCTCCTCGTTTTCCCGAACTCTCGCCCGTATCGATAGCATACATTGTTGGAATATATTGCAAATATCGTGAGATGAGGACTTATCGAATTTTCGTTTGAAGCTGTGCCGTGGACGTGCACACTGCCTTAAAAGCGATTTCGGCACAACCGTGGTACAGATCGTCAAACGCCGGTCGCTCCCGAAGGTTCACACAGCCACTTCCGAACACGTGCACTCGTGGCCAGAAGTTGGAGAAGACATCTTAACCCTTTGCTCAGAGCTCGAACTCGTAGAGAGAAGAAGCAATATTCTCGTAGGCATTGAAATTGCGTGTGTTGTAACCCCCCAAACAGAACCATATTTATAGATAGGAACTGCAAGAGTTTGTGTCCCACTCAAACACGATCCGATAGATTTCCAACTTTACGAAAATGCGTAACACATTTGGCCCACGATATATTTCTTCTCCTTCAAGTTAAAAAGGTGATCCAAAAATTATTTCCGCAGAAAATAATTTTTCCATGACCCACAAAGATAAATGGGCCCAAGAGGAGTAGCAGCCAGGCCCAGGCCCGCAGACACTCACACGCGCGACTGACCGAGTCAGGCTGGCACGCACGAACCAGACCTGACCGGGCCAGGCAGGCAGCGGCGGCGACACGCGTGGGCTAAGCCCCATCTCCTCACAATACTACATAACCCAATAAGGAGTAAATGTATTTAACCTCTTTCAACATGTCTACCCAAACCAATGTGGGACAAGTGATGAATAGTGCCTTATTTCCAAGGCATTCTCCCTACAATCCCCCACAAATGACTTGGAAAGTCTTTCTCTAAGCAAAGGAAGGACAATGTACTTAAATGCCAATATCTTTCGATTTGAATTGACAAGTTGTGAGATAAGACCACAACACTGACCCAGTGAGTGAACTATATCTTGAACTCATGAGTGAACCATGTCTTGAACTCATTTGGGTTCGGGTCACTAATCTTATGCCATGTACATAGCCCTTTCAGGTGTACATACTCCACGACACGTATTGCGCATTTATTTCCAGCCCACGTGCATACCTTCGTCTCATGGACGTTCTAAAAAGATAGATTAACTTCTTTCATAGAAGGTGGCCAACCTTCACATCCACTTAGGTGACTCACTCGCCCCCACACTTGAGAGGGAGTCATTAAGAGCCCACAGCTCATCCTCAGTCACTTAATACGACTCTCTGCCCTCACGCGTGAGGAGAGTCATCTGCAACGAGTCTCTACCATCATCCATGAGGAGAATCACACTCAAGTATTACTGCTCTTTACCCCCACGTATGAGGAGAGCAGTCTGCAGTGATCCTCTACCCTCACGCATGAGGAGGATCACAGATCATGGTCACTACTCTCTACCCCCACACATGGGGAGAGTAGTCTACAACGATCCTCTATCCCCATGTATGGGGAGGATCGCAAAGTCATTACTACAGCTCTCTACGCCAATAATTGGGGAGAGTCGTCTGCATCGGTATCACACTGCCACAGATGAGGAGGATTGCAAGGTAACCCATGGCTCTCTACCCCCACGCATGGGGAGAGCCATCTGCAACAATCCTCGTCATCTCAATCACTGGCACAACTGAAAGAGAACCTCACGACTCTCTACCTCCACGCATGGGGAGAGTCGTCCGCATTCGTTCTTTAACCCTCATGTGGGAAGAATTGCCGGAAATTCATGGCTCCCTACCCCTATGCATGGGGAGAGCTATCTGCAGTAATTCTCTTCACCCCCACATTTTAGGAGAACGAAAAATAACCATCATCGACGTCAATCCGTAGATCATGACGAGCTTCTCATAGGATGACTATCCATCATCACTAACAAATCCATCAAGTTCATCTCCCTTGAACCACTCACGCATGGGCTATAATTTTTAGCCCGCAGGCTTTAATCTGATTCCTTCAGCTGAATCATGAACTAACACTCTTGACAGTCCTTTTGTGAATGGATATGTCAGGTTCTTCTCGAATCTCACAAAGTCCAATGCAATAACTCCATTCTTCTGAAGTTGCTTGAGCACTCCATGTCGAATCCGAATGTGTCTCTTCTTCCCATTGTAGACACTGTTCTTAGCAACCCCAATGGCTGTTTGTGAATCACAATGAATAGACACGGGAGAGGTCTTTCCCCCCACATGGGCAGGTCATCTTGTAGAGTCCTCAACCACTCTGCCTCTTGTCCAGCTAACTCAAGCGCAATCAGTTCTGATTCCTTGCTAGAACGAGCAATACAGGTTTGCTTTGCAAACTTCCAGGATACAGCACCTCCACCAATGGTGAACACATACCCCCTGGTGGAGCTCACTTCATCATTGTCAGCAATCCAGTTCGCGTCACAATATCCTTCCAGCACTACAGGAAATTGACTATAGTTTATGCACCAGTCCATGGTGCCCCTCAAATATCTGAGTAGACGGTGAAGGGCTGTCTAGTGTTTATCACTGGGATTGTGTGTGTGCTCAATCGGCTCACTGCATAGACAACATCAGGACGAGTATAGTTTATGAGAAACATAACACTCCCAATCACTCTGGCATACTCTTCCTGAGCTACTGCAATATCCAAATTATTTCTCAAATGGACAGATGGATCATACGGGGATCGAGGAGGCTCAACATCATAATGATCAAACCTCCTTAGCACCTTCTCCAGGTAGTGTGACTGATAAATGGTGATCCCATTCGGAGTTCTTCTAATCTTCACTCCTAATATCACATCTGCCTCTTCAAGATCCTTCATTTCAAATTTGGATGATAGAAATTTCTTAGTAGCATCTATCGCATCCATACTCCTGTTGAATATCAGCATGTAATCCACATACAAACATATGACCACGTAGTCTGATCCAACCATTTTTGAGTAGACACATGAATCTGAGGCATTCACCACATATCCATCATTGACCATGGTAGAGTTGAACTTTTCTTACCAATGCAGGGGTGCTGGTTTTAGTCCATAAAGAGACTTCAGCAATAGACACACCTTGTCTTCCTGTCTCGGAACCACGAATCCTTCTGGTTGAGTCATGTATATCTCCTCGTCAGAATCTCCATTAAGAAATGTGGTTTTAACATCCATCTGATGAATAAAGAGATTTTGCAGAGAAGCTAGTTCAATCAACACTCTAATGGTCCCAACTTTAGTCACAGGTGAAGCAGTGTCAAAGAAGTCAATCCCCTTCTTCTGTGTGAATCCCCTAGTCACGAGTCTTGCTTTAAATCATTCAATAGACCCATCTGGTCTCATCTTCTTCTTGAAGATCCACTTACTGGTGAGAGGCTTGCATCCCTTGGGCAGATCAGCTAGCTTCCATGTTCTATTTTTAATCAACGAGTCAAGCTCACTTTTAATCATTTCTTTCCAAAAGCTAGCATCCACCGATTGAACAGCTTCACCATAGGTCCGAGGATCATCACCTATCATGAAGGCACATAGCTGCTCTAGATTAAACGAGTTGGATGACTATACTTCAATCAGGTAAGATGTGATAAAATCAGGTCCAAATGTAGTTTCTATCCTTTGCCACTTCTCCTAATTTCGTCGGCAGGTGACGAAGGTCTCAATGCTACCGTTGATGAGCTTTGATCCTCAGAGGCACTCACAACCGCAGGCTGATGCAGATCATATTTCTTTAACAGTAAGATGTTCTCGAAGAATTCAGCGTCTCGTGATTCTGAAATAGTTCGATCACTTAACGCCATGAACCTATATGCAGCGTTGTTCCTAGCATAACCAATAAATGCGCAATCATATGCCTTGGGGCCAATGGTAGTTTTCTTCATATCAGGACTGTCCACTTTCGCCAGACAACCCCATACTCAGAGATAGCTCAAATTTGATGCATATCCCTTCGACAGCTCGTACGAAGTTTTATCCAATTTATTGTGAGACACACAGTTTAGTATATGACATGTCGTCAGAACTGTCTCCCCCCACATATCGTCAGATAACCCAGAGCTCAAAAGCATTGCATTCATCATGTCCTTTAGTGTCCTGTTCTTCCTTTTAGCTACACCATTTTGTTGAGAAGTGCGAGGAGCACTTACCTCATGTACGATCCCATTCTTTTTGCAGACTTCTTTCAGTTGAACAGAATCATATTCGCCTCCTCTATCAGATCTAAATCTTTTTATCTTCCTATCCAACTGATTTTCTACTTCGGCCTTGTATCTCATAAATGCATCCTCAGCCTCATCTTTTGCCTTCAATAGATATACTCTACAATATCTCGAAAAATCATCAATAAAGATCACATAATAATGATGACCGTTTTTGCTCCTTATATTTTTGAAATCTGCCAGATCAGAATGTATGAGACCAAGAAGTTCGGTTTGTCTATTAGTGACTATCTTGAAGGATTTCTTGCGGTGCCTTGCTTCAACACAGATGACGTATTTTGAGAACTCAGTTGTGTCAACTGCATGAATTAGGGACTTGTCCTTGAATCTCACCATGGATGCCACATTCACATGTCCTAGCCTACCATGTCAAATGTCAACTGTCTCGATCATATAAACAGAAGTGGAGGTTTTATTAGGTCCATCTGAGAGTACATTTAAGACAAAGAGTCCTTGACTCATATAACCCTTCCCAACAAATTTCCCATTTCGAGTCAATACTTGTTTATCTGTTTCAATCACTTGCTTGAATTCAGTCTTGTTGAGAAGTCCACTATAGATAATATTTCGACGTAGGGATGGAACATACAAGACATCTTTAAGAGCCAGAGTCTTCCCTGATGTCAACTTTAAGATCACATTCCCTTTGTCAAGAACGCCAGCAATACTTGAGTTTTCCATATAGCATTGTTGCCCTGAAGTGGTGTCCTGGAACTCTTAGAACAGGTCTCAATTCGTGTAGAACTGTCTGTTTGCTCCAGTACCACAATCCAATCAACCTTATTTTCGATCATGTTAACTTCAGTTACCGTGGCAGCAATCACGTCATCATCATCCTCCACTAGATTGGCTCGAGGAGCACCAAGACAATTTCTCTTCTTAAATGGAGGTTTGCGCTTTGGGCGCTCAAATGATCGATAACCTGGTGCATTGCAGACAAAACATATCAGCTTTCTTCCTTCAGGTTTTCGGTCCTTGGTCATCCTTTTTTGTTGTTTGTTTCTGTTGTTTCCTACACCTTGGAATTTAGGATAGGGACGATCTGTTTCAATAAGATGAGCATTAGAATAATTATGGAAAACAAAATCGTTCTTATCCTTTAGGCGATTTGCTTCTTCAGTCCTCATATGGCTAATTAGTTCTTGTACACTCAGATCTCACTTCATGTGCTTCAGATGATTCCTATAATCAGTCCAGGACGGCGGGAACCGTTCAAGTAGAACATTGACTTGAAAGACCTCACATATTTTCATTCCTTCATTTATGATGCCAGCACACATATTTTCGTTTGCCTTCCTCCATCGTGGAGGCAAGCCATTTCCCGACGATATATTTTTTCTTTCCAGCATCATCAGCACCGTACTTCTTCTCTAGAGCATCCCAAATAAATTTGGCAAATTTGTGCATAACAAACAAATCGAACAAATTGTTAACCATGTAATTGAGGAGGTGTCCACTAACAGTCTTATTATCTTTATCAAATTTCTTAACAGTTGCGGCATGTTGAGCATTCTCGATTAGGGGACCCATTATTGTTTGTGGTTCAGGAGCAGTTAACACGTAATCGAGATCAAGGGCTTCAAAAAATATCAACAGTTTTTGGACCAACGCTTGAAATTACTACCGTCCAAAGGCTCTAGTTTCGACAAGTCCGGAATCGCACGTGAAATAGAAGCCATAATAATTTGCAATATATCAAAAGTCGCTTTCAAATTGTTGGTAATATACTGCAAATATCGAGAGATGAGGACTTATCGAATTTTCGTTTCAAGCTGTGTCGTAGACGCGCATACTGCCTTCAAAGCAATTTCGACACAACCGTAGTGCAGATCGTCAAACGCCGGTCGCTCCCAAAGGTTCACACAGCCACTTCCGAACACGTGCACTCGTGGCCAGAAGTTGGAGAAGACATCGTAACCCTTTGTTCAAAGCTCGAACCCGCAGAGAGAAGAGAAGAAGCGACGTAGGCACTGAAATTGCATGTGTTGTAGCCCCCCAAACAGAACCATATTTATAGATAGGAACTGCAAGAGTTCGTGTCCCACTCAAATACGATCCGATAGGTTTCCAACTTTACGAAAACGCGTAACACATTTTACCCACAATATATTTCTTCTCCTTCAAGTTAAAGAGGTGATCCAAAAATTATTTCCGCAGAAAATAATTTTTCCATGGCCCAAAAAGATATATGGGCCCAAGAGGAGTAGCGGTCAGGCCCAGGCTCATAAGCGCACACACACACACATACGCGCGACTGACCGGGCCGGGCGGGCGCGTGGACCAGACCGGGCCAGGCCGGGCGGGCGGCGGCGGCGACGCGCGTGGGCTAAGCCCCATCTCCTCACAATACTACATCACCCAATAAAGGGTAAATGTATTTAACCTCTGTCAATATGCCTTCCCAAACCAATGTGGGACAAGTGATGAATAGTGCCTTATTTTCAAGGCATTCTCCCTACAATAGGCACAATCTAAAACTTGTTGCAACCTTCTGATGTAGAAAAGATATGTACGGTCAATTTTCATCTCTGTCCTGTCAAGGTATGGGATTTTCTAAAATGCCTTGCCCCGCTGCAAGCAGTAATGCAGTTATTAAGCAATTAACAAATCCATCCCAGATTCAAAAGATTAAAATATATATTTACATTAATATTTGTACAAATTGTAAGTTATTATATATTATTTCTGAAAAATGTATCAAAACAAAAAATGCAAAACAAAAAATGCAAAACAAAAAATGCAAAACACTATAACTAATATTTTCCATAGAAATGCTTCAACTATCTATTGTATTACTGGCATATTATCATCGGCACTAAGATTAGTAGGTTGTTGTGAAGTATCCGTCTCATGATCGTACTGCATTATCGGATTTATTGATGGACCGGTACACTGACGGGTAGAAGCCTGCATAGAGTGTGACTCGTTGTGCACATGTTGTTGCACTGACAACACAATACCGCACTGCCCGGCTATACGTACGAATCATCGATAAATTTTCTATATACAAGAGCGTGTCCATCTTTATCTTATACCCACTACGATCACGAAAAAGAATGCTTGCTAAAATAAGGACTATGACACCCCAAACAAAAAATTGTACTTCTATCTCGTCGCTCTCCTTAGTAATCTGTACATCTCTTAGATATTTTCCAATCATGGAGACAATCATTTTCGATTCATATATATATATATATATATATCCCCTTCGTCAATATCAATGCCATAGTGGTCGTGCATATAATTATAGACACATCTTATACGAGGAAAAGATACGAGGAAAAGATCATTATAGACCACTACCTAACTCCGTAACTGGCTCTCAATTAATTGGGAGTTCTCATATTATCGACACATCTTGCAATGTGATGATACAATCCCCAAATGACATCCATAATGTATGAGCGAGGATGTCATCGATCAATCAGAGCTGTTATAAAATATGGATCGACCTGAATAGGAGCTCTGTCATGCATACCCAGAAACAATGACATAGTCCACAGCCCACTTATGCAAATTAAACTGACAAAGGTGATAATCACGATGTTAAGTGATAAGTGTTCCAACAACATTTATTTAACACTGTAAAATACACGTATTTTTATGTTTTGCCAAATCTCCAATAACATCTTGAGACTCGAGACGATAAAGACCGAAATCATGATTCTGATCCTGATTATAATTCATAGTGATATCTAAAATAAAATTATAATAATAAGAACAATTAATAAAATCAAATATAAAAATATAACTATGACTAAAAATAATGACAACAATTAATAAATCAAATATAAAAAATATTTAACCATTGAAATCCAATATATTAAATATTTAACCATTTAAATTTAATATAACAAATATTTAGTAATTAAAAAAATTACATTTCGAAAAACTGATGTTACTACTGCTCTTTTTCATAAGACTGGCGTTGCTACTGCTCTTTTTCGTAAGACTGACGTTGCTACTGCTCTTTTTCGTAAGACTGACGTTGCTATTGCTCTTCTTTCGAAATAAAGTTCTTAGTCAAGGACGGACCTACACTGGGGCAGGCCCGGGCTATAGCTCGGGGCAGATTTTAGGTCTGAGCCCAGTATTATGGCTGCCCAAAAATCCAACTTTAAGATTTTCTACTATTTGGTTTAACTAGGCCCTTTCATCAAGCTGCTCAGAAGTGCAGCTACAAACAGTTGCCACTGACTTTGAGAAGATTTATAAAATCCACGATAAGCTCTTCATCGGTCTCTCAGGCCTTGCAACTGACGAAAATTATATATCCCAAGAAATTTTGGCAAGAAAAATATAAGAAACATTAGTTGTTAACATCCTATTGGTTGTCAAAAAGATGTGGGTAAACTCATTATTCAGTGTAATGTTGCCACCTAATATTTCTGATGTTTTCTTGCTAAAAATTCTTGGGGTATAGATTAGTGATGCTCAGACTCTGCAATCCAATCTTTTTTTTTAATTGCATATACTTGCTTATCATATTAGGAATTAGTTGCCTTGCCTGTTTCGAACTATTATGATAAGTTTCTTAGCTGTTGTTCTTTACCTTCAATTTTGGAGGTATGCCGTTAAAAGAAGGCTTAAAATATTTCTTACAATTGTTCAGAGCACTGCTAGTTTAATTTATGAAGGAAAATTTTCTGTAGATGGTTTTCTAAATGATACGGCTACGGCTTCTTTGTTCTGTGTATTTGTTTGATGAATTTCTCTGCTAAATTCTATGCTATCTTATGCTCTTAAGGAATTCATAAACGTATTAAGTGTCTGTTTGCAAGTTCTTCTAAAAAGCAGTTTTTGGCTTTTCAATCGCAGAAGCCCCTTTTACACTCTTAGCGATTTTGGCTTTTGGCGGTGGAAAAGCTCCAAAAGCCCAAAAGCCAAAAACTAAATTGGAGTAGCTTCTGGGAGGCTTAAGGTGGTGACAATTTTGTAAATATTTAAAAATTCACTTTTAAGATAATTTTGTTTATATATAAATCGATAATATCAAAATACCAAAAAAAAATTCCGTATTATATCCATTTTGTCGTGCTTTTTTTTAAATTTTTGTCACAGTAAAGCTCTCACTGCAAATACTTTATAACTTCCTTATAAAAGCACCTTTTTTTAAAAGCCCTATCAAAAGCTAAAAGCAGCTTTTCAGTAGAACTTGCAAACAGGGCCTAAAAAAGGTTCTGAAACTTTTGCTAGTCTTGTATCTGCACTTCTATGGTTTGGTCCATACTTTTGCCAACCTTCTATTGCTCATGGGGGTTTAAAACAGTGATAAAGCAATATTCAGAGTCATGAAAGATGAGGCTTCTCATCTTGGAACGATTATTTGCTCAAATGTTTTAAGTGGACACTGGCTCACATATAAATTCGCTAACAACAGTTTCATCGTTCCATTTTTGGTTGAACAGGTTCCCGAGTTTAAAGGATTGCTGAAATAGTATCAACAAAACTACAAGTTTTGTAGGTGAAAGTTGATTGATATTAGATTTTTCGATAACACTTTACTCGTTAAGTTTCTTTGATGGAAAGAAGTGGATATATTTTTTCCTAATTGTTCTCTTTTTTTTGTAGATATTAATATTATATTAATTTTTTATTATTAAATTATATTTTATTAAAAAAATTGAGTCCAGAATTTTTGGAATTTTAGTGAGGAGTCAAATTGTGAACTAGTTCTACCTTTGTTCTACTAGCAGTCCTCACACTATTATTAGGTGTCGGGCTACGAGGTGCTCTATACCGGACGAAATTATCTCACCAAAACCTCACGAAACCCACGTGTTGTGACATACACCACTATTATTCTGGCCCACACTTTGACAGAAACAAATCATGTCCACTCATCACATTTTCGTCCGATTTTGGTGTATTGTTTTTGGTGAGATTTAGAATTCTCAGTGGGGCTACTAGTAATTTTGTGTTGTGGTAAAAAAAGGGAAGGGGCCCTATATAAAATATAGGTGTCGGGCTACTAACAGCGCATCACATTTTAAAATAGAATAATGCTACATGTCCCAACACTTTATCCCTAATTCATCCCTACAAAAATAAAAAATTAGTTATTTAGCATACAAAATTCTTAATGACATTTAAATGATAGATTAAACTTGCAAAGTTCTTAATTAAACTACATGTAGGGATGAATTAGGGACAAAGTATTGGGACATGTAGCATCACTCTTTAAAATATTATAGAATGGACCCATATGTACCCACAAATTTAATATCAATAAAAGAAAAAGTTTATTCAAAAAAGGAAATCGCTGGCTGAACTAGTAATTTTGTGTTGTGGTAAAAAAAGGAAAAGGGCCCTATATAAAATAGGTGTCGGGCTACTGACAGGGCATCACATTTTAAAATATTCTAGAATGGACCCATATGTACCCACAAATTTAATATCAATAAAAGAAAAAGTTTTTCCAAAAAAGAAAGAAAGAAAGGTTTTGAAATAGAAATTTTATGGTTTAGACCATAAATCAATCAATCCATACTTTTATTCTTTTCCGCTTCATTAAAAGAGTGGACGCACGGGTCAAAATGACGGGTCTAAATTCAACCCGTCGAACCGCGAATCAAATAAAACCTAAAAAAAATATTTTCTCCAGATTTATTCTCTATAAACGTGCTCCCGATTTGTTGATAAAACATGTGCATAACTTATTCTGTTACTCCAGATTTGTTGACAAAACATATGCATAACCCATTCCGTTACCCCAGATGTGTTGAACAAAAAAAACTTTCTCTAGGACATTTTATCAAACACTTTCTACACATTCGATCAGACAAGAGAAAAAAGAAAATGAGAAATAATGCATATTCGATCCATGAAGCTAATAATATCAGTACAGTACGACTTACCAATATTGATTATCAAGAAGACTATAAGCTTGAATTCTTTCTACGGTCGTTCTTTTTCTGGTTGAGCTTGATGAAGACGAATGGCTTAGCTCTTGAACCACGACTTCAACCCTTGGTTTTGTGTTTTTAGTGCGGGTCGCAGGCCAAGTCGAAAGAGAAATGGTAGCAGTCCCGATTTTTGAACACGAATTCATTCCTACTTTATTGTTATATTTTTTTTAAATTGAGAATAATATTCTCCCACGCTATCTTGTCATAAGACTCATAAGTCATAACACATCACAAACGTTTTTATTTTCTCCGCTAAACTTTCCTTTCTCTCTTTTTTTTATAAGAGCTTGTACTCTATAGTGGGATCGGTTCTTTTCTCCTCTTCTCCACTCTCTTTTATTATTTTTCTATATTTTATTATATATTAATTTTATTTTTAATTCTTTTTCCTACTCTTCTTAAAATCGAATTTATTTGAAAAATTGCTTATCGTTCACCAAACCGGAAACTGTCACAATTATCAGTGTGTCGTGTAGTTCGATTAGAGATGTCATTTGATATGGTTTCGACATATTTTATTATTAAGGATTTTAGTTTTTCGGCGGCGAAACCACCGTAATATAAATCGTCATCTTTAAATAAAGTTTAACATTTATAGTTTATAGAGTTTGAGTTCATCATTTAACTTTTTAATTTTTATCGTCATTCAATAAAGTTTAACATTGCGGTTTTTTCAGAGTTTTGAATTTATCATTTAGTATTTTAGTTTTTCGACGTAATATTAATGGTCGTTTAATAAAGTTTAGTATTTTAAATTTTTAATATTTTGGGTTCATCATTTAAAATTTTAATTTTTTAAATAAATCCAATTATAAAAATATTTAGGGGAGAGAATGTATTTATTTTAATATATAATAAAAAAGCCAAAAAAAATAGGGAACAAATTGAATTGATTGGTACGGACCACTTGATTGTAAACGACAATTTTCATTTCATGATAGTCATGAAACACATGTTGCATCACTCAGGTCGAAATAATTGGTATCCGATGGACTTATCCAAAAAAAATATTGATATCCAATGGACAGAGAATAAAGTCTGGACCTATTGATTTCCAGCCTGGATCATATTGGTCGAAAATTATTGGTTATCGGATTTGGACTTCACTTTGAATAGTTGGTGCCTTGGTGGCCCCTTTTGAACTTAACTATACATTTCCCTCAAAAATTCTATATCGGACGAAATATTTGCTAAGAAAAGTGGAAGAAACACAGATGGCGCGACCTCACCCACCCCT
>JAOYMZ010048986.1:0-14237 GCA_025802335.1 Pinguicula primuliflora | reverse complement strand
CTTTTACTTAAACTGTAATATTCTTCAATTGATAACTGACCTTGCTTTAGACTGTCTGCTTTAGTGGTTAGATCATACACTTGCAGGTTGTCTTCGCCGGATTGGAAGGTTTTGGCCAAACCTTTCCATATGTCCCGAGACGTGACAAAGTTGAGGTACTGTCTAGCAATGCTTTGCTCCATATTGGTGGTAATCCAGTCGAAGACCTATAAATCCCATTCCCACCAGGCCCGATATCCGGGTTCTCCTTCTTTTGGGGGTGCTGGTTCTTCGGTTATATGTTCAATGCGGCCTCTGCCACCTAGTGCTATTTCCATTCGTCTTTTCCATATAGAGTAGTTCTGGTTATCCAGAACCTCCGCAAGTTTGATATCTCCATGATTGCTATTTTTTGTTCCTCCTTCCACAGGGACTAACGCACCCTTTTTGTCTTGCAGGATTGGCGCGAGCGGCTGCCGTCTCCACCATAACACGATCACACACTTCTTCCTATTGGTAAATGACGATATCGGGATTCGTCCCCTGCTCTGATACCATGAAGACACGAAAAAGAACACAGTGCACACGAATTACGTGATTCGGATTTGCCTACATCCACGGGAGAAAACTGCCCATTGTATTCCCCTTATTTTCCACACTTGTATCGTTACAATTGATCTGTATCAACATATATAGAGATGTGGGGATAAGGTATTAAATGTGTTTTAGGGGCTCAATGTATTTTGGGGCTCAAGGCATTAGCCCCCTCTTTTTGACTTCTAACACATTAGCCCCCTCTTTTTGACTTCTAACAAGTACAGGAGATATCAGCAGCTAATACACCTAACCAGCAAAAGCTTCTTTCCAAAAAACAGTTGCACTATTTTTCTTAGAATTAACTACTGCAGAAAGGAGAAAAACCAGCAGCGCTTTCCCCCTGCAGCATCCTAGTGCATGGACACAAACAAATTTGTTAGTCTCTGAGACTGATGAATCCTGCTTGGTTTCCAGGCAGCAGCAGATACTGTGCTATCCCAAGTAGGCCTGGGCATTCGAAATTCGGAATAGTCTATTTTGCATCTGATCCGAATTTTTTTCGGAAGCAAATCCCGATCCGAACCATATTATATTCGGAATTTCGGGTCGGAATTCAGCCAAAATTTTGAAAAAAGAAACCCTGGAACTTGATACAAAATTCATCTGCAGTTTCAGATGGTGAGACTATCTGCAGCAATTGCTCAGTTTCAGATCTCATATGTCAAAACTCAACCTCCCTATTTTCTCCACCAATAAACGGCTTCTATTTCACACCTAAACATCGTATGGAAGAAGGATCCAAAACTCGATCAAGCAATAGAAAACGACAAGAAATGGCAGCTATGCTCTCGGGTCATCAGAGAAGTGTTGAATGAACCGGGTCAGGTAATCCCTCTCTATTACTTGCACAAACACTGCGAGCGACTTCAATTTCCTGACCCAGAATTCCTATTTGTTGGACAAATATCAAGATAGGATTAAGCCCGAGCATGATTTGATGAGATTCCTTAGGGTTAGTGATAGAGGGAACAGTTTTTTGGAAGAAGAGAAAATTATTTATAAGGAAAATGAATCATTGATTGTGCGCAAGTTTTGTAAATTGTTAATGATGTCCATGAATCGGGTCCTTAGCAGTAGGTAGCACTGGCAGACTGGTGGAGGTGAAGAGGGAAGAAAATTGATTCTGCTAGGGCCTTTTGTGCAAAATTAAAAGAAAATTAATGTATTGGGCCAAAATTCTTTATGACCCAATTTGCAATAGAAAACGCAACTGGGCTAAAACCCCAAAGATCCTTCGTTTTCCTTATGAGACCCAATACTATAGTCCAGAATTCGAGATTTTGGAATTTTGGATTTCGAAATTCGAACAAAAAAACCCGTTCTGTTCCGAATTTCTATTCGGAATGAAATAACGATTCCGAACCGATCCGAACAGAGAAAAAACAATTTTAGATCGGGATTTCGTTATGAGGAAAATTCAAAATTCGAAATATCGAAAAATTCTGATCCGAATGCCCAGCCCTAATTCCATGTGGCCTGCTACAGATCTTTTGGCCTTCACAGCATCCTCACACATCAAACGACAAAGATAGCATACTTGAGTTAGCATTTATATAAAAAAAAACGTGTCCCAAGCATAGTTGTATTTTATTTTTGTACCTTGACCGGAGGTGATTGCTAGTTACTTAGCAATTCCCCCCGTGAATATAAAGACCGCTAATGGTTCACCGTTGGAACCACGCAAGCAGCCAAGGCATCCCATATTCCACTACTCAGTGTCACTGAATCTGCTGTAACGACTCTTTTCCTATTACCTGACTCATTCTAGGTGCCCAGAGATAATCGAATTAGTTGGAAGGTAGTAATCCTAGAACAGAGTTAATAAGTATGATCCCCCCATCCCAATAGAAAGACTTTTGTTTTCCCATCTATCCACCTTTTTCTTGAACTTATCTCCACCAATTATCATGTTTTGCTCTGTTTGGGATTCGCACCCACATGCAGACCTAAATATGTGATAGGTAGACTAACCACATTACAGTTGAGGTAGTGGGCTATTTCCTCCAACCGTTGCTCTGGCACATTGATCCTTGTGAGTTCACATTTCTTGAAACCTTCAGACCAGATATATTATTGTTGTTGTTAAATTATGAGAATTTCGGATGTCATTTGTCAAGCGTCATTTTGTATGTATAGATGATAATGCATTCAGTGTGGACGGGGCATGGAAGAACCACTCCGAAGCCCCGATCCCCCAACAATCATCCCCGGAGCGGTGTGTCCCAATGCTGCCACGATGTTAATAATGTCTCATTTTTTGCCAGGTACATAATGCTCATTAACTAGAGACAATGCGTTCAACCCAACCAATCTGATGCATCCAATAGTCCCCTTATCTCAGCTATCCCGGGAAACTAGGGTTGTACTCCTTTAAATCTCGTTCGTTCGGCTCGCAAACCTTAACGAACAAAGCTCAAATACAAAACTTTGTTCATTAAGCTTAACAAATATGTTGAGAATGTCCCACACAGATTTGAAGCACAGATATTAGCCAACTTATAATAGAATGTGGTGCTACAATCAATCATCTTGGTTTAAAGTTTTAACGAGAGTACTTCACTTCTTATAAGTTAGCCCATACACGCACTTATACACACACGAGACCTTGAGTCCATAGAGTTAGGTCCATTTAGTAACAAAATAAGCATGACTCATTCGTTAAGCTTAACAAACAAAGCTCCAATATACCTTGTTCGTTTGAGCTCAGTTCATTAAACAACCTTAATTATGATTGTTTTTGTTTGAATGAACTGTTAAATGATGGTGAAAGTATCGATTTGTCCTTGCTTTTGTATTACTTTCATTACTCATTAACGCAAACGAACTGAAGAAACGAGCTCGGATAGGTAAACGAACACATCAACAAGCCTAATACGAACAAACGCAAATGAGACAAGTTCACGAATCGTTGAACAATTCATGAATCTTAATGAACTAAGCTCAAACAAATCTAACATCTAGATTCTAGTTGATGAATTCTATCACCGAAAAAACTAAAACGCTACACAAAAAATTGACATAAAGTAAATTCCAACCAAATCCACTACCCACATCTAAATTGACACCACTTACGGAAAAAGATAACATGGATTATTAAAAAAACACATCTTATGATTGAATTTGGATGAATTTATAGCAATTAATTTTTAAATTCTAATTGATAAACATTTAATGGAAAAATAACTAAATTATGGATTATGATATCACCAAAATTCCATCCAAGGGTGAGCACACATATATGTTGGTGTGGGGGGGCCTAATATTTTAAAATGTGAGAAGGGGTGTGGTGTGTCGTGGACCCGGATGGTGCCTTATAGCATTTTTGCTAAATATGTGTTTTTGTCATGTATTGTATTTATGTTTCAATGCCGGTGGAATTATGAGATCTTTTTGGCATTGCCTAATTTTACTTTGTGTTTGTTTTTAGCAAAGCCTAAATTTACTTTGTATAAGTAAATTACTAAATATTATACAAATGATATTGTTCATATGTTTACTCCGCGAAAAAAGCAAAAGGAAAAAAGAAAACACACACACCTAAAAAGGACAATAAGAAGCGTGGATCCAACATGTACCTTAACAAAAAGCCAATTGGTGGCAGAGTTCCATAGTGTCCGAAGCAATACCAAATAGGGAAAGAGGCAATGCAACATTCCGGGAAAATTCATTTTCCAATATTGTGCCTGCAGCTGCAGGACTACGGCTGATTGATGCATCACAACTTTCGACACTCCCAATAAATTAAAATAACTTTACAATAATAGGAAGTAGGAAACTTTAGAATTATGAGTGATGTCCCCCAAGAAAATTATTTACATATCCTGAACCGTACGGTTAAGATGAAACTTTTGGAGAATACATGTAGGTATGTTTCATCACCATCGTGGTTAGACCATCAAAATCACATTTAGGGTGTGTTTGCAATAACTTCTGCTTTTACATAAGGATTTTTAAATGGAGAAAATTAAAAAAAGGAGCTTTGTAGAGAAGTTTGTATGTGTTTGTAAAAAAGTTTTGAAATTGAAAAAGTTAAAATTGTAGTGTTTGTAAATATTTTGTTGAAAGAAACTTCTGGGTAATTATATCATATTTTGGGGTTATGTGTTTATGGACAGGGATAATTATGTCATATTTGAAGTTCGAGTTAATTTTAAAATTGTCACCGCAAAAAGACACCCCAACCTAACTTTTGACTTTTGGGCTTTTTTATAACTTTTTTGTAGACAAGTAGAAGTAAAAGCTCAGTAATCAAACACCCCCAAAACTGCTTTTGCTGTGGAAAAGTTAAAAACTCCCGCAGAAAAGCTCCTGCAAACACCCACTTAGAAGTCATAAATCACGGCTCGTTAAATAGATCCGACCAAACCTGCTCGTGAAAAAATGGATCAGGCTGACCTATATTTAAAAACGGGTCAGGCTGAGTTGAGATTCGCAGCTCAACAGATTAACAGGTTAGCCTGTCCAACATGTTTTTATTTTTTATTATTATTTTTTTCAATTATATAATGTAATAAAAACTAATTAGGTCAAAACTCAAAACAAACACAAGTCATCGACCCGCCAGCCATTTTTCTTCATTTTCTCCTCATCTTTGTGTCTGTAACACAATACTGATTTCCGCCATTGTCTTGATCTTTATTCTATATTTGTGTCAAATTTTTTTAAAATAAGTTAAAATAATAAAAATAAAAATAAAACAGACCAAACAGTTGGGCCCGTCAAAACCAATGCAGGTTGGAAGCTGCCCCATTTTTTGGCAGGTCGAGTTGGCCTAGCCTGTTTTATCAACATGCTAACCTGGCCCAACCTATATTTATAAAACAGGTAGGCTGAGTTTCAAAATCCAACCTGTCATCCTGTATAAAACAGGGCGGATTAGCCTAGCCCGCCTGTTTGGTGGCCTCTAGTCACACTAATTCAATACTGTCGACAATCTAATTAGAGTCCAACTTTCTCCACATACGGCGAAAACCATACTAAAAAATTCACAAACCGTCGGAAATTGTTTCACATACATTAGAGAAGTAAATAAGAACAACCTTAAATAGGAATGTGGTGCGCAATCTATCACATTAAGCTAAAGATTTTAATAAGAGTAATCCACATCTTCATATTTAAGTTAGCTCACTCGCGCATCTGCACACACGTAACTCAAGCTACTTCCTCCTTTTGTCTCTCTCTTCGTGCAACATCAGATATTATTGTTTGTTGGATTCCACACCGTACTCGGACGGTGAGATTTACCAAATCATTGCTGCTGATCCGGTGTTGTCGACATACGACGATCCAATTTGTGTAGATGAGCAGTGGAATTCATTCATTCAAAACTTATTTTGCGACGCTAGTGACACCAGCATATGAGCGATCATAATCTTGGAGAGTGGTGTCACCAACATCAAATTAGCATGAAATCTTTGGGAAAAAAATCTATCATAGTGACAGTGCAAAATTGGCCCAATGAAAGGACACAAAGAGATGGCGACAATTCACCTTCACCTTCTTCATTTCTACAAGCTTTAATCACATTGTGTTTCATCTTTTCGCCCCAGCACTAATTTCAAGATAGTAATCAATGCCATGGCACACAATTTGTTGGTTGGATACTTGGATAATGATCCATAAATGACAGCTCAATTCTCCACCAGATAATAGTCATGAAAATAGAGCATAGTAAAGTAGCTGAGCTCTTCAATCACACAGAGAGAGAGAGGGGGGGAAAAATGTAGATCCTATCCTATCATCAACCCATTGGCCATTCTGTCTTACTTGTTTGAATGGGATTTGATCTCTATGAAGGCCTGATGAGTGGGTGATGGATCCCATTATTCTGTATCCAATTCTGGGGTTTCCTCACCATTTGTGATTGAGGGAATCCTGATGATGCTGCAGCAGTAGCAAACAATGGAGTTTGATGATTCATTTGCAATTGCTGGTGTTGCTGGTGTTCGTTCAGAACAGACACTTGTCCAATATTCACCGTGTTCCGCCCACCTGGGGCGATCTGATGAATCTGTTTTAACAAAACATAACAAAGACGAGTTAAGATTACAATTCAAGACTATAAATCATTAATTTGAACACAACATTGGGGAGAATAAAATTTCTCCTGATATTTGCCCAAACCTTACATTATAGCCTTGTGGGGAGAATGGTGTGGCAAACATTTGAACCATGTGGGGTTCAGATGTCTTGGCATATCTGTGGCCGGAGACTGGGTAGTTAAGGTGTGTTTGGCTCAAAAGTTTCATGGTTTCGTTCTCGCTGTATCCGGCCCTCGATCGGAGGACATCCATCCCGACCGGAGCTCCGCCAGGTTTGAAACTCAGCTGCATATTTGTTCACACCAAACCAAAGCAAACCATTTGAGAAAAGTTGAACATCCAAACAAGGGACTAAAGAAGTGTTTTCCCTGTTTGTTAAACTAAGACATACCTCTTGCCTCAATCCCGCCCGGCGCCGCCAATCCACTTCATCCGGCGACCAATGCAGGTCTCTGCCGTCAGGCTTCGGCATTGAATTACCCAAACTCAGGTCAAGATTGTGGTCTGCACCAGAAGCATTGTTGGAAGATTCTGATGAACAACAATAAAAAACACAACATCAGAACAATCTATGATCATTGAGTGTTGTTTCTTGGGATATAAAAAACAGATTTCACACGTAAACATCAATGCTCGAGGCCGAACCCACGGTAGAGTTGGGTCCGTTTTCTAACAAAGTTCGATAAGGATTCGATCATTACCGCCGGTTTTCAGCTCTTCATCGTAAATGGTGGCATCAAAATTTGTTACAGCTTCTTTCCCGTTGCATTTAATGGCAGCTTTATCATAAGCCCTGAATGTAAAATCAGCCACAGATAAGCAGAACAGACCAAAAACAGAGTTTAAGAAACAAAAAACAGTCTTCCTCTCATGAAAAAACCCACCTTGCAGCTTCGATTTCAGTATCGAACAGGCCGAGATAAACATACCTGAACAGACGAAACACAAACTGAATGAATTGAACAGATTTGACATTACGACAATGTTTGTTTAAATCGTAAGATGCAAGCAAATGTTGTGCATTACTTCTTCCCCAAGAACTGCCCCATTCGAGCTTCCCATCTCCCACATTTGTGAAGTGTAACCCCTCTGTACTTCGAGCTTCCTCTTGGGAATCCGGTGCTCTGACGGCGAAGCACGTGGACGAATTCCTCCTTGGTCAAATTGGTCATCTGCATGGTTCCAAATTGTCAACAGGAATTAGAGAATTAAAGAAAAAACAATTTAAACAAAGATGTGATTGTACCAGAAATTTTATGGTACCGGATGTATATTCCGGACAGGCAATTCAAACTAAGTAATCTAAGCCTGACGGTTGGATGAACAGTGGACGATTGTCTTGAATATATCGTCCAACATTTGAAATTTTTTTATAGTTGTATTGCATTGTGGTTAAAGATTTAATGAGGGTAGTCCAATCTTTCTATCCACCTACACACACCAGATGCACGCACACGAGAGGCGAGGCTAAAGGAAAGGTGTACGTGTTTAAAGGAAATGGGTATGTTTTCTAGTTCCTATCAAATACAAGATTTATTGCAAGATGAAGAACTGCAAGTCTGTAAGAGATGACATGAAAGAGGTAAGACAAAAAGTACCTGTTTTAAGTCATCAACATAATCCTCCAGACAAAAGTTAATGTCTGCTTCAACTCCACGGAACTTAATGGCTGCTCGGTCATACGCCCTGCAACAAGTTACATTAATTTCCCAGAAATTAAAATAAAATAATTTAAATTAACTCTTTTCTTTTCTTTTGATATTCTCAAGCTGGAGGGAGGAGGTTCACCGTGCCGCCGCATGGGCTGTGTCGAAGCCGCCTATACATACATATAGATACAAAACATTCACGGCATCAGATTTTTTTTTTCATTTTTATTTCAAGTAGAAAACAAAATGAAAGGAGAAAGAAGAACACTGACCTAGATAAACTTGCTTTCCACAGTCCCTGGATGATGAAAGGAAGAAGTTGAAATTGCATGTGAAGAAATTTAAAAAAAAATAGATAAAAATAATAATTCATTATATATTAAATATTAATCTACCAAATATGTGACTCCCAACGGCCCGTCCGCCGGTAAAATGTGACGCCGCGGTACTGTGAGCTCCGTGACCTTGGCCCACGTCGGCTCTTCTTTAGCGGCTGCGCCGCCTCCGCCGCTCTTCCGAAGAACCCTCCTCCTCCGATGGCGCCGCCGTGTGGCTCCGACTGACAGAATTTCACTCCGACCCAGTGTGCCATCGGAAACTCCGGCCCTCCACCTCCTCCGCCGTCCGCCACCGGAAAGAACTGCCGCGTCACCGGTTCCGCCGTCTCCTCCTCCCCGTCAACAGAAAACCCAAATATCTTGCTGCTCCTCTTCTTCGTCTTCGTCCTCTCCACGTCGTCTTCCTCAGAGGCCTCTTCGATAACCGAACTCGAATTTGAAGCGGATCCGACCCGTTTTCCCTTCTCGTCGGAGCAACCGTCGGACTCCTCTTTCCGTCTCGGATCCGGCGAATCGTTGAGATCCCACATTATTTCTCCCAAACAAGAAAAAGGGAGAAAAAAAACAGGGGAAAAAATCCCAACTTTTTCTATCACCGATCAGCCCCGAAACAAAAATCAAGACAAATTGTAGGTCTTAGCTTCACGGTTCTCCCCCCCTACTACTAAAAAAATAATCAAAAAAATAAATTCATCACACTACTTGTTCATAATGAAGCTAAGACCATAGAGCTGCCGAAAACAGTTCCTATTTTTTTTCTTTATAATATTTCCCTCAAGAGAACAATAACAAAAATGGTTTTGCTCCTGTGATTGTTCTTGCTCATTGTATTGTAAACTATATCTAGATCTCTCTCTCTAGATGTAGGTTGCCCAATTCAGCATAGACGAGGCCAGTATTTCACTCACTCACTGCAATTCTCAATCGCTCTTTCTTTACCAGTGAATGAGAAACTTCAAACTTATAACTTCATTCATGAGTTTATTATAGGGATAAAAACTCGCCTGCCCTTTTCGTAAGAGAAGGAATAATGAGAGAGAGAGGCTTATAGATCTTTCTTCTTCACTTCACTGCTGCAAACTTCAATCATCTCATAAATACTTGTTTTTTGTTTCAAAAAAATGTCTTTCATTGTTTTGAAGTATTTGTCTGCTTTCCCGTAATTGAGAAAAGGAAATAATTTTTTTTTAAATTACTGTTCCTTTTTTATTACAACTGTTTAGTAGCCTCTACGTGAGTTCCACTTGTTTGGTTTCTATTTAAGAATAACAATATGACAATAGAGTACTGGTCTGGAAGAAAGAAAAAAATACCCAAATTAATAAATGCTATAGTGGATCTATGATCAACATAATTGACTTATTGAGGGACTTTTAATTTTTTTATTCTCATAGACGAATTTCAACTCACTAATAATATGGTGTCGAATTATAATTTTGATCGTTAGAATTAAAATTGCACGTTAAGATTAAAAGTGTTTTTAAGTAAATGTGAAATGAGTTATTTAATTTGAATCGTTGAATTTTGATACAATAGTCTAGATTAAAATTCGGCACAATATTATTTGGGAGGTGAACAAAACACCAGCAGTGAATACGTATCACATTCAATTTTTTGATAATTTTTTGGGGGTAACGGTATCCTTATCATTGGAAAAAAATTTCACCATTTATGAAATTCAAGAATTTGCTATAGATAATGTTTTTTACATTTTTGCCGGTAAAAATAAAATAAAATTTTATTAAATATAAATTTTAATATCAACAAACTTAACCTTACCCTTAATCGATGTCTTATGAGCGCTGAAATGAAAGTTTAGAATAAGTTCTTAAACATATTCGGCATGAAAATTTCAAAACCAGTTTAATTTTTTTAATACTAACACAGTTTTAATTAATTATTAAATGTTAGCCTTACAGAATTAGTTTTAAAAAAAGGAACTTAGTTTGGGCAAGCCTAGCATTTTTGTTTTTGAATAATCACTTAAGCCCTGTTTTGTGCATACTTCTAAAAATTATAATTAGATTATAAGAATTTTTTAATGCAGTTTAGTGGGTTGAAATTAATAAAATTGGATTTTATGAAGTAGGTAATTTTATTTTTTAATTATTAAAACCCCCCTACAAGATCCTAGGATATTATACAATTCCTAGATTGTTTGAAATCGGAAGTCATTTAGACATGTTTTTCATTTACTCACATTTTTTATAGTCAATATCATTAAGAGGTTTTGAACACGTTATAGTGCAATTGTAACTATCATAACTAGTTGATCAACTCCTCTTTAACCCATTTAGTGACCCTTAATCTAGGCGGCCGAAGACACAGACGACTACAAATTAAGTGTGCATCAATTTTTATTATAAGTATAATAATATGATAATATAATAATTAAAAGTATGATGCCAGCACAGTTGATAATAAGGTTCAACTTTGACCAATAGTTCTATTGTTGGAGACATTTGGGCCAAATAGAGACCCTAAATCGTAAAAAGAACAAGGCTAAGGCTTTTTTGTGTACCATTGTAATCAAGTAGCTCATGGTTCATACAAGTTTTCAATTAAGAATCCAAAAGTTTGATTAAAAAATGTTATAGCTTTGGTTTTTTGGTAGTTAAAGTGCTTCATTCAGATGATCTCAATATTCGCTTCTTCTGCTCGGTTGGACAGCATCCTGGGATTCCTCTGTTGCAACAAGGTTTCTGCGCATGTCCCGTGAGCTCGGAATTCTGGTCACCTGACTCTACAGTAGGAAGTGGACCCTCGAGGCTGGGTCAACTTCTGCTCCAACAGGTTGCTGCTCGCAGGGACCTTACAGCGTGGGCTGCTCGAAACACTGACGGCGAGCTCACACCAAGGCACCTAGGGGGGATTTTGGTGGAAGATCCACGCTCCTGAACACGAGGGGGGCGGATGGGAGTGGTGGGTCGGAGCTTCTGTCGCTTAATTCTGGCAGTTCCAATATCGATTTATTATGTAACTATCCACGACAAGCCGATGACCTTTCGTATCGGGATCACATTGACCCATCCCTTTCGGATAATCACAATTCACGTAGTCCTATTATCTTTGAACCACCGTGAATTTGTGCGGATTTTGTAACTAGATATGGCATTTGTTTCCTTTGTAATGAAAAAAAAGTGCTTCATTCAAGTATAAATATGTTACATAGTTATATACATTCACATAGCCATCCATTGGTGTCCGTAATATGACCGAAGACCACTTGCCTGTTGCACAATGTGATTCCAAAAAAAATGCTAAACAATAGTCTGAGGCAATGTCAAAACTATTGCCAAGATGCTCAAAAATTGGAAACTCTCTGCCCGCTCTCTAGAAACTCTCTGCCCGCTCTCTAGAAACCCTTCGATCTGTCTCCCGGAAAGTTGCCCCGATGGCGGATGACGTCGATATGCACTCTGAAGATACTTTCCCTCCGTTATCAGTCGGGGTCGCGGCGGCAAAGGTCGACCTCACCCCCAAATCAGCACTGCGGGAGTCAACTAGGGTTCCAACGAACACATCCAATTCTGCGGACCTAAATTCCACAATTCCCCAACAGATTGCCCCTCTCTACAAGTCCTTTTTGGTGTCCGAAAAGGAGAATACCGACCAGACATTCGAGGTTCTACCGGGAGATGTCGAGCATTCGACTAATGAGCTGGGTCCGACAGTAACGTTTGCGGATAGGATCCAGCGTCTAATGGACTCCAGTATGTCCAATACTCTGATTATACGCCCCCTTGGTAAGCTGATGGGTTATCAGTCATGGTCTAGAAATCTCCACCTCCAGTGGAAGCCGAGAGGGGAGCTCTGCCTCACTGACATCGACGATGGGTTCTTTCGGCTGCGGTGTTCTCGCTCCGAAGACTATGAGAAAGCCCTCTTTGAAGGGCCGCACACAATCGCAGGTCATTATCTTAGGGGTTTTCCTTGGCACCGTGATTTTGATGTGAAGGCTGAACACATTGAGAATGTGGCTACCTGGATTAGAGTTCTTGGTTTACCCACGCAGTATTACCATGAGAATTTGCTGAAAGAGATTGCCAAGCTGCTTGGGGTATATTTAAAAGCTAATTCTCATACGCTGGCTGGTTCGAGGGGTCTGTTCGCAAGATTAGCAGTCCGACTGGATTTAAGGCAGCCTCTAAAACTTGCCGTGACAATTGATCAGAAGACTTATCTGGTGCAGTATGAGGATCTACATGTCATCTGCTTTGAGTGTGCCAGATTTGGGCATCTAGCTGAAACCTGTCCTTATCGAACTATGCCTACGAATTCAGAACTGATTTCTGAGGCTGTTGGAGATGGCAAATCCGGATTGCAGGCTGATTTAGTGGAAGAACATGCTGCTGGAAAATCTAGCTTGGTTCCTAATCAGGTCACTCCACCAGTCAACATTTTCCCAGCTACAGCACAAACTGCGAATGGCCCAATTGTTGGCTCTGGGACTGGGGGGAGAACCGGGATGGAATCCGGAGTCTTGTCTGCAAAGGAGGGGTTCTCCAGGACACTGGACTCACCCATAGATCTCTCTCGAGCTGGGCCGTGGATGGTGGCCCAAAAGAGAGGTAGAAGGCCAAGTACGGAGATACAGAATCAGATTCCTATCGGGAGTTCTTTGAAAGCACAAGTTCAGACATCCTTTAGATATAATATATTGCAAGGTCTGGATGCGGATGCGGAAAAGGAGATGTCGTTGCCCTCTCCTCAGGTGCCAAGTGCTCAGCATATTCAGTCCACAACGCGTCTTAGTGCGAAAGCTAAAGGGAAACGGAAGGTGATCACCAATTCCACAAAGGATGTAACAGGGACCAAGAAGAACATGTCTTCCCCAAGGAAAACAGGGAAGTTTTTGTCATCCCATCATCCTGACTATTTCCATCCGGGTTTGCTTATGGCTCCTAAACATGTGTCTGCTGTAGTTCCTCACCCGGTTTCACTCGTTCCTGCAGGTTCTACTTCTGCTCAACATGGTGCCAATGTATCTGCCTCCACTAAAACTCCGGAATCTCCTGGCTTCTATGTGGGCAAGACTGGAATCTCCCTCGGATCCCTGGAACCAAATCATGCTCTTCCCGAGGTAGACATTGACCAGCCTCCTGATCCGGACTTAATGGAGACGTCAGGTTCGGTGAACAAAAATCCAGATCCTGATCCTAGCAATAAGGATCTGAATTCTACCAGCCAGGATGATTCAGCCATGGCTGATGGCTTGGACCGGTGATATTCTTCTGATCTTTTGCACTCGTATTCTAGTTATTTCCTTACTACACTTCATACTAGTTCTGTTTTTAATGGATTGTAAAATTATCTGATGGAGCACGCAAGGCGTGGGAAATCTTACCACGCTATCATCCATGTATTATGATTATATTAGAACCATGCACTAGCGGCAATATTGTCAAGCTTAAAATTAAACAAATTGGAAATGGTTTAGATAATTTGTTTCGGGTAGAAGCACAGGGGTACTCGGGGGCATCTGGATTTTATGGAAGGACTGTGTCAAGATTACAATTTTAGAATTGGATTGGCAATACATTCTATGCAATGTTTGTTATGATGACTCTTTTATGTACAACTTGACCGCAGTGTATGGTTCCCCTAACCCAAGGATTAGAAAAGATTTATGG
>JAOYMZ010048975.1:0-14238 GCA_025802335.1 Pinguicula primuliflora | reverse complement strand
AATTTCTTGGCAGCTTGTTTGACTGCCGATCGGGTGCGGGCTGCCATGCCCGCTTGCACACTCATCTCCTCCTTAAACAGGTCATTCTCTATCTTTAGCAGGGAGGACTCCTTGGCACGCTGCGCATACATATTGCTGGCAGCATACATCGCCCTTTGTAGGGTCGCTGCATTGAGCATATGCCTGCTTGTTCGTCTTTGAGTCTTAGCCAGTTCCTCCTCAATGTTAGCCACCCTTCCTTCCGACTGAGATAATTGAACGAGCAATTTATCCTTCTCTTCCAGCAACTGATGGTTGGCTTTCCTCAGTTGTAGTAACTCCTGTCCTTTTTCCTGAGGGGCCTTTCTTGGCTGATGCCCCGGACTCGCCGATCGCCCTCATCTTTCCATCTCAGCTGTTATCACGGTGAAAGACAACATTAGGCTCTGGTACCATAAATGTAACGTACCCAAATCATGGAATGCATATTTATATCAAGATCTTCCGAGAACAGTCATAATCAGCAACTTAAGTACAGGAAATTTAGCATAACAGGTTCTGATAATTGAAAGCGAATGACAAAAGTTCAAATCTCAAAAAAGATCCCTCTCTTCTATCACTATCATTGTCTAAACATGTTCAGGCATGAGATTTATTGAAAATCTAAGGCAGCAACAGCATAACACGAACACCTATCAGCTTCTTTCACAACTCCCAGCTCCTGGATCTGAAAAACATTGGATAACATATCCGTGAGCCGGGGCTTAGCAAGTAATTTAAATCATAGCTAAAGTGAGACCAAATAAAACGGCATGCTTGATTTTTATAACTCTATAAGTTGTTCTGAAATCCCAGAGTTAAAGTCAAGGAATCTATCTGCAACAAACAACAGTCAAACGATCAAGTACTAAGCAGGGGATGAACTCCTAAACAATTGGACAACTATCAATGTAGTAACATATTCTATACTCAATCACACCACATCATAACCGATTATCTTCAACATGATCTTCCACGCGGTAATATCACATATACACACGACCCAAAGGCCAACCCGAGATCTCAATTGCCAACACGGAGAAATACTTATCCCCAACACGACAATACTAGGCCAAACACGGCTCATAGCCAATCCCACAAACCACCATGTAATCCACAGCTCACAGTACGAAACAAAAACTGGAGCATCACATAAACAAAAATATCCACAGCAAGTCCCTTCTTTTTTTTGGAAAACATTTTCTCATGTTCTGTTTTAAATATATGCTTCACCCTCCTTCCACATAAAAATTCCAACCAAGATTCTACCGAACCTAATCCACCCAGAATCAACAAAAAAAGGAAAGAATCATACTTGACTACTAACTACAACAGAACGCACACATAGATTTACCAGAAATTAGAAATGAGCAATTAAGGAGATTTCTGCAAAATTCAACTGTATAGTTACCCAATCTTTACGAAAAGACCTTCAGATTCAGCGAATAAACTCTTCACCTGACAATCTAGGAAGACGAATTTTCAAGAATCTCAACAACACAAATAACACCCAAGTTATCGAAAAACCCCAAATTCAGAATCAATCTAACCATGTTCCAAATTACTTACACAAACTCAAAGATTTCAAATTAACTCTCTCTGCGTGAACACGAAAAGATCGTTCCCCTTCCATTCCAAGTCTCCCCCTTTTATGCACCTTCTCAGCGGTTGTTAGCTCCGCATAACCCGCACGAACGTGGTGGAATGGGTGAGTTTTTGAATATCAGTATATCGCGAGGATTTCTCCTTTCCTTGACCTAGTCTGCGCTGCCTCCACTTCTATCATCCTTTCTCGTTTGTTTCAAACAAGATGGGGGAGAAATTGGGCCGGTCATAACCTGGCTGAAGGTGAGATTTATTCTCAGCCCATCACTTAGTTCCTCTAAGGTGATGGGTGATTTCGGCCCACATGGCATAATTTTTAGAATTTCGAGCTCACGCCCACATTTAACATTTTATATCTAATATTGTTTTATATAAATAACAAAAGTTTCAGTGTACCTTCACAGATTGGATCTTGGATATCAGCACCTATTCACTGCCTTACGGAAGTGTAACCGTGTGGGAGGAAGTGGTGGCTACTAGGATGTAAATAGACTGATTTTGTTATACAAGTTTTGCTTAACCAAAAAAAAGTCTTTGAAATTCCCACTCACGCGGAACAAGTTTGGCAGCAAATATTAGCATGGACAGGAGTGACCTACGAAGTGAGGCCTAACATACTCCAACACCACAACCAGTTCATCTGGCAATTTAGAGGCAGAACATGGAAGCATGTTGGTCACACAATTTGGCAGGCTGTTACTTGATATATCCGGAAGGAGCGGAACGGGGTAAGAATCGATTCTGAAGGAATTATTAAACTATTAGACACGATCAAGACCAAGACATGGTTTTGGTTGGAAGCACATGTTGGTGAATGTCTTCGAAAGGCATGAACCTTTGTCCCACACCGCTTAGAGACATCAAATGAGATGGGTATAAATACATTTACCTACAAATGGGTTTATGTAGAGTTATTGAGGAGATGGGCTTGCTCCACACGCGCGCCGCCGCCGCCACCCGACCCAGTCTGGTCGTGTGTGTATGTGCTTGGGCTTGGGCTTGGGCTTATCTTTTTGGATCAAGAAGAATTTATTTTTTGCAGAAAGAATAAATTCGTTGGTCTCTTTAACTTGCGGAAAAAGAATTGGTATCGTGGGCTACGATGCGTACGCGATTTCGGAACGTCTAGGACTCTTGTAACTCCCATCTATATATATGGGTGTGTTTTAGGGTTCAAGATATACTGAAAACCTAGCCGCTTATACGATACAAATTCTTTGCATTGCTGTTCGAGCAAGGGTTGGTGTCTTCTCCACCTTTCGCCCACGAGTGCACGTGTACGGAAGTTGCTGTGTAAACCTTCGGGAGCGACCGGCGACTGAACAATTTGCACCACGGTTGTGCCGAATTTGCTTTCAAGATAGTGGTGACGGCCATGGCACAACGCTACAGGATAGTTTATAAGTTCTTGTTTTACGGATAAATTATAGTATTTCTCCTACAAATTAATGATCACGGGGGACATGGGCTACCTCCGAAGAAAATGGTTAGTAAGATTGATTGATGTACATCCCTACGAAAAATTGAGTAGCTTATATGAAGCCAACAAACTGAGAACAAAGAACTTTGATTTACTTTTGTGCGTCACCGTCAGTTTTGCTTTTGCCAACGATGGTGGCCATCTTTCTTGGGCTGGTGTCTTGAAAGTCTTCTCTATTATCATAAATACGAAAGATTCTAATCTTCACTTTTTAAGTCTCTCGACTAGAACAACAAATTCCAGAGTTCAAAGATAGAGCTTATTCATCCATTCATGGCCCAAGCAAAGAGCAAGTGATTCAAAACTTCTCTCACCCTTCTAACTGTTGGTCCCTCCTCACATGGAGGTGGGGAGGCCACAATATTAAAGATTCGATAATTGCTGACAAAGATATACATGAGGTGGGGGAGACTTTTCAAGAAATGCTGCTCAAAGTTTTCAAACATGGCTGCTCCACATCGATTTGGGGCTTGTCTTCTTTCGTTCCTCCTGCCTATAAATAGAGGTTTCAGCCTCAGTTAACATACACCAAAAAATTGAGAGAAGGAGAAAACCAAGGAGGGTTTTTCCTTATATCAGAAAAGAGAGATATTTAGGGTGTTCCTAAATTGAGGGACTGACAAAAATATTGAGAAAATATTTTTGGGTAGATCTCCGGTGTTGGTTAGTCTCTAGAAGTTCTAGAGAAGACTCTCTTGTACCTACTATTTTATAGTAGAAGAATTTTTCGGAGTTTGTCCCGTGGACGTAGCCCAAGTTTGAGGGTGAACCACGTTAACGTCTCGGTGTCCATTTATTTTCTGCACCTACCTGATTTTTCCATTAGGTTGCTACTCAGTTCGGTCGGTGTACAAAATTAACATGACTTCTATACAAGCCGCAGGACCTGAAAACCGAAAAAAAATTGGCTGTTGTGTGGGGAAAACTAGCACCGAGGAGAGTGCAAATCTTTGCTTGGAGATTGATAGACGGGAAGATCGCAATGACGGACAATCTAGTCCATAGAGGAATTCAATTATCAATAGCTAAGAAAGTTGTGTAGGCTGTGGACAAGTAGAAGAATCGATACCGCACATGTTTTTTGCTTGTGATAAAGCACAGGATCTGTGGACGTCCATATATAGTTAGCTAAGAATTCCTCCCGTGCCTATCAATAACCCAACTACCGCAGCTGAGCACTTTGCAGATCATATGAACTCATGTCCAAATCCTAGCAGTAAAGATCTCTAGAAAAGCTATATGACATGCCGAAGTATGGTGCATATGAAAGGAGAGAAACAAAATTCATTTCGACGTGGAATTAAAGGTCAATCATGTGTGACAGATAGAGGAGCACGTCAAAATGTTATGTAAATATGTGTGAGAGCTTTTGGTAGGCTACAATTTTTTTAACTAGAATGCAATCTCTTCTCTACCAAAAAAAGAGTAAAAAGCTTGCACTATCACCATTGGCTCAAGTTTTAGGGCTCAACAAAAAATACTTAACGAGCATCAACGGTCTGTATTCTCTCTCCACTGTCGAACGATAACAGCTTTTTTTTCACAATGGCTCCTTCTCCGGTGCCCCCTCCGACTCTCTCTGGTCATCTAGCCTCCCCGCTCCTCCACACTATGATGGAAGTGGACCCCGGGGAGGAGTCCTCACTCAATTCTAAGGGTAATCAGACCTCTAACCAGCCGTCGGGTTCTCTCCCAGCGCAGACCAAGTCGATTCTGCCATCGGGTGCGGTGAAAATCATGTCGTTCAGGGAAAAATTTCTCCAGGGACTCCAAGAAGCTCATCCTCAAGCTCTATTCCACGGGCTACATGCTAAACCCATCACTCTGAGTGAAGGAGATGTGACCCATAACACCATAGAGGGAGTCCCTGCCATCTCCTTCTCGAAAATGATCCACAAGCAGATCACAGACAACCTCTGTTTCAGTTTGGTACTAAAACCCCTTGACAGAGACTTCAACTACCGCACTCTGTATCAGAAGTTGATGACTATGTGAAAACCCAAGGGCAACATATATATCATAGACTTGGCTGATGGGTTTACTCTCTTGAAGCTTGACGGCGAGGACGATTATACAAAGATCATCACAGGGGGACCTTACTCGCTAATGGGCCACATACTTACTATTCTCCCGTGGGTGCGTAACTTTGACACGAAATCCAACCATCTCGCGTCGGTAGCCATATGGATCCGGTTGCCGGGACTTCCGCCAGATTTCTTTTAGCTGGACCTCCTCAAAGCAATTGTGCAGCCCCTGGGTGTATTCCTGAAGGTCGATGAACATACCTTGGCGGCCGAGAGAGGTCAGTTTGCGCGAATTGCAATTCGGATCGACCTTAACAGACCTCTAATTCCAGCCATCATCCTTGATGGGATGTCGTACAAAGTCCTATATGAGGAGCTGCACAATGTCTTCTTTTCTTGTGGGTGCTATGGTCACACCCAGGCCCAATGCCCTCCTCCATCTCCACCAACAGGAATGGCGGTTCCAGAAATGGACTCTCCTGCAAAGCCCCCCTCTGGCCCATCCCGGTCGGGTCTTCAGTTGACCAAAGAAAGGTAAACAACACACAGGTGCGCATCCCACCCACAAATTTGGGTTCGAAAGTTCCACTGGCACAACCCGGGGAATGGATGGTTGTGGACAAATCCAGGAAGCACCATGGTATGACCCAAATTAGGGGCGGACCAACATCTATCGCGGGCCAATCTCATCACAAAGACATCAGGACTCCACCCTCCGGTTCTCGTTACAAAGCGCTAACATCCGAGACAGACGCAACCTTCGAGCTATGAGATGGGAAGAAGACAGATAACTCCATCTTCAGATACCAAGCCCTTCAACCGATGTATGAAGATGTCTCAATCTCTGGATCCAAATAGAAAATAGCTCGGGTGGTCACACCAGACAAAGGGAAAAAGTCCACCGCCATCAAGCCACCATTGGGCAAGACCGCCCAGCGTGAAAAAAGGCTACCATCCCTACCCCGCTTCCCTGTCATTACTCAGCCCATCCAGACCCCAAATTCTCCGCCACAACAGTCCCTTGAATCCATTGCAGTTCTCCCGTGTTCAGGAGATACGCTCCCCAAAAATATTGCTGATGCCCCTACCATCAAGACTTCGGCAAACACTGCCGTACCGGACTACCAGGGCAAACACATTGTGGTGGTTATTCCTCACCCCGATCCTCGCAGCCCAAGCTCTCCCACGATTGCGGAGGACACAGGCATGGGAGATGCGCCTGGCACCCTTGGGAAAGGCTTCTATGTTGGGCCGAAGGGCCGGGTAAAATTCAGACCCCCCAGTGATGGCCCTTCCGCTGTGGATCTTACGACCCAGCCCATGGATGCCAATATGGAGGATAAATCCGCACCACCATGTTATCAACCCCAACATCATTTGGTGTCAACAGATTCGGGTCCCTTAGGGATGCCATCAGACAACTGGTGACGTGTGGGTACGTTTGCTCTATCTTCTACTTTTTCAATGGCTTTATACAACATTCTGTCCTGGAATTGTCAGGGTATGGCAAGTTCGACATCCATCGCAACCTTCTTGTACTTCTCCAAACTCTATAAGATATCAATCGTGATACTGCTGAAACCAAAGATAAGCCAGGTACGTGCAAACACTATTATCCAGAACTTCGGCTTCGCTAACTCACATCGTGTCGAAGCGAATGGTTTTGCAGGTGGAATCTGGGTCTTGTGGCGAGCAGATATCAACATACACATTATTAGATGCAATTGGCAATACATACATTTTGCCATCGTCGCACAGGACCGCCCCCAACTTCTATGCACTGCTATATATGGCAACCCGTAGACCTCTACCCGAAGACGATTATGGGTTGATCTTGACAATCTAGCCATCTCCATCTCGGGGTCCTGGGTACTAATGGGTAATTTTAACACCATCGTTTCTCAGGCAAAAAAGTCAGGGGGAAGACTGTCTAATGGTAGCAGGGACTTTTGTAACTTTATTCACAGATTTGATCTACTGGATGGGGGGTTCTCTGGATCAAAGTATACTTGGCGGAGGGGAAATTGTATGGAAATATTGGATTGCGTTCTCTACATTGAGGCGATGATACATTCATTCGACAGCATCAATGTGCGCCATACGGCCAGAATTGCTTCGGATCATTGTGCTTTGATCACTTCGGTGGGAAAGGGACAATCTGATCCCCCTCAATCGAAACACTTTCGCCATCTCTCGGCCTGGGAGCTTCATGTAGGGTGGACATTTTGGTTCGACAGCACCTGGCCAACAAACCAGCCTCTGGCAAATTCTTTGGAATGTGTCCAGCACGCTATCGAAGATTGGAAATATAACATTTTTGGAGATTTGAACAAAAAGAAGAGGAGATTGCTGTGAAGGCTGGAAGGCATCCAAGCTCGGCACCTGGTCACAACAGAGGGCTGGACAAATTGGAGATCAAGCTGAGATTGCAACTGGAGCAAGTCCTATCCCAAGAGCATGAACTACACCTTCAAAACAAGAGAGCCTTCTCGATAACATAGGGAGATCGCAACACTAGGGTTTTCCATGCAGTGTACCATTCAAAAAGGAGCTGCTCAGTCACTTCCAGAATAAAGATTTCCTCTGGAGAATGGACAACCGATCGTGGTCAGATTGTGGAAGTTATGGCCAATTTTTTCAAGGACCTCTATTTGGAACCCAACTCTACCACGAAGATTAACTACGGAACCCATGGCCACTTTCAAGTACTCTCCCTTACTTCAATCCAGATGCTCAACAGACCAGTAGACAGGGAAGAGGTCAGGGCAGCGGTGTTTGAAATGGGGCCGCACAAGGCTGTAGGTCCGGACGGGTTTACTCCCAGCTTCTTCCAACACAATTGGGGCAAGATCGAGCACACTTTACTTAACTAGGTACAAAATTGTTTTGTTGAAGAAGGATTGAGCTGGGTCTGAACAATGGGGTAATCACACTCATCTCCAAAGTCAAGGACCCATCGCTTCCGAGTCACTTTCGACCTATTTGCCTGATCAATGTGGCGGCAAAATTCCTTACGAAGGTAGTGGCTAATAGGCTCTGGGGAGTCAGGGAGATCTCATATCGCTCTATCAAGCCAACTTCATCCAAAATAGGAGCATAATAGACCACGTTGTGACAGTTGTCGAAGCCATACATGAAATGGACAAACCAAGATCGAAGAATAAGAGGATGGCGATTAAATTGGATCTCGTTAAGGCTTTTGATAGATTGAGATGGTCTTTGGTGGCAGTCACACTTCGGGATGTTGGAATATTGGACCATTTGACTGATATCATTCTAAACTCCATCAAGTCCAGCTCGCTCCAGGTTCTCTGGGGACGGACAGCTTAGAGATTCGTTCCACCTGCAAAGAGGAGTTAAAAAGGGGAACCTGATCTCCCCGTACATCTTCGTGTTATGTATAGAACGTCTCTCCCAAGATATCAACAATGTGGTGTCATGAGGAAACTGCAAGCCTCTCACCTTTGGTCGTACGCAATTTCCCCTATCCCATTTACTATTCGCTGACGATATTGTTCTTTTTGCTGAAGCAACCGAGAATCCATCCCGGTTGCTCCTCACTATCCCATCTTTATTTGCTGATGCCTCAGGGCAGGTTGTGAACAAGGACAAATCCAGTCTATATTTCTCCAAGGCTGTGGAGGATAACTAGAGGGCCCGTATTAGCAGTATTCTGGGCATCTGCTCATCTTCCACCTTCGGTAGGTACCTGGGCACCGGAATCCCACATGGCAGATAGCGTCGCACACTACATGCCCCTCTAGTTCAGAAAGTAAGAGATAGAGCAAACAGTTGGAGACAGAAAAACTTCGCTAGCAGGACGATTGACCCTCTATCAATCGGTGCTCAGCAGCATCCCCGGATACGTGATGCAATCCTCGCTGCTACTGAAATCTACATGCGAGGACCTGGACAAAATTCATTGAGCATTCCTTTGGGGAGGCAACTCATCTTCATCGGGGAAAACCCTTCCCAACTGGGACTCAGTCTGCAAACCAAAGTGCAGTGGGGGGCTGGGTCTACGCAAAACTCGGAATAACAACATCGCCCTCATTCTGAAGCTCGCTCGAGATCTAGTGGCCTATACGCCAAAAATCTGGAAATCCATTTTCTTAGCCAAGTATAACCGAGTGGATGTTAACCTCACTCACTACTTCCCGGAAGGTAGGGGCTCACACCTTTTCTCAAATCTTCAAAGTCTCTGGTCGATCCTTCTACAAGGGCTACGTTGGGAAATTGGAGATGGTGCCAACTGCAGATTCTGGCTGGACCCCTGGCTCTTCACAGGCACCCCCCTGGTTGCCCAGGTTAGTATCTCTATCCCAGAAAATGAGTTACATGTCCCTGTCAACTTCTATACTTCTTCCACAGGATCATGGGACTGGGAACGACTATCAACATTCTTGCCCCTGGGAATTTTGGATGGCATCCGTGCCATACCTTCCCCGCATCCCCGCATTGGGAAGGACATACCGATCTGGAAATTCTCGGTATCAGGGCAGTGCACGGCATCTTCGGCGTACCATTCCCTTAGCGACCTATCACACTCAACGGTGGATCCGATATGGTGGAAAATTTGGACATTAAGCATCCCTGAGAGAGTACGAATTTTCATTTGGAAACTCTTCAGAGGTCTCCTTTGGACGAATTAGGAACGAGTCAGAAGGAGAATCACTGATAATGCAACATGCCATCTCTGCGCACATCCTGAATCCTTCCTCCATGTCATGCGAGATTGCCACCACAACAGGAGAGTTTGGTTCGCCCCCCCTACAACTCTACTGACGATTTTCTGGACAGAGGTAAGCCTACAATCCTGGATCCACGCTAACATCACCCAACACCAATCCACAAGCAACATACCGGGTGCGACATGGGTCACATTCACGTGCTGGTCAATCTGGTCGGTAGGGAACGAGGAAATATTCAGACAAACCCCCACTGCATATGGCTTACAGCATCGAATTGTGGCCATGGTGAATGAAGCCCACCGCTGCTTCGAAATAGAGTCACAATGGGCCAGGTGCGAAGGAGCCTCCCAGGAATGGTGCATTCTGTCTCCTGCACCCGGGTCAATCCAAGTGAGGATAGGATAACCTCTACAAGGATGTTCGATCTATTCACAGATGGAGCAGCTAACTTAAATTCTACCGGAATTGGGGGAATCCTGCACTCTGGAATAAACGCACGAGTTCTATCTTTCTCCAGATGTTTGGGGACCTCCTCCCCCCTTATGACTGAGCTCTGGGCCATTCATGATGGATTGCAAGTAGCGCGCCTCGCAGATATCGCCACTATATGTTGCCAGTGTGATTCGGTAGAAGTAGCCTGTTTAATCACCACAAGCGGGCCCTCTACTACCCAAAACCTTCTGGTCAAGCGTATTTGCATTCTTGTGAACTCCTTTGTCTCTTTCAAGATCCTACATACACCAAGAAGCCGGAATATCGAAGCTAATGAGCTAGCCAAGCATGGAACACTGGCCTTTCAATGCATATAAGGAGGGGGGCTACCACTGATTGCATCCGAATCCAGTGGCCCCCGGAAACTTGAACCCCATTTCGAATCTCCAGGGATTTTACTTCCAACCGCCCTGAACCAGGTCACTCAATTTTTTCTTATTACGTTGTAACTGCCATTACTTTTTTTGGCCACAGTGTATCCTAGATATATATATTAAAAAAACCAAATAAATTTCAAACTATTTATGGGAAAAGAACAAATATCGATATATGACGTCATCACATACCCAACATCTCCCTCTCCCTCTCAAATAAATACACACCAAACAACGGGGTTGATCTAGTGGTGGAGGCCTGAAACTTAAGTTTCCAAAGAGAGATGAGGTCTCAAGTTCAATCTCCATTGGGTGCAAACAATTCTTTGGGGCCACGAACGCGGGCCAAAGGCCCGAGTCTTACCTGATCCATGTGGAGGGATCGCTTTGCATGGATCTCATGTATTAATTGGGCCAAAATGATTCCGGATACCATGGTTATCCAAAAAACAAAAAATACACACCAAACGAACCCACGCAAGAATCCTTAATTTCCCCAACCGAAGCAATTTCAATCCAACAAAAATGGCGACCAAATTCAGTTCCTCAAGCCCTAGGTTCCTAATTTTCCTTCTCCCGGACTCCAATCGATCATCTAGAAGCACAACTCCGACCACCATTTCCTTCGCTTCTCACTTCGGAAAATGCAGAGCACTATCCGTCGGAATCACCGCCGGCAAGAGGAGCGGCCGGACGGCGGGTTCTAGAATCAGCGCATACTACGCGCCGTCAGAGAGCAAGCAGTCTCCGTACGAATTGCTCGGAATTTCCGAAATCGGCAGCACGCAATCCGACATCAAGAAAGCGTACAAGCAAATTGTTTGTATGAGATTTGTATGAATAGACACAAGAATTTTATGTGGTTCGGGAGAAATCCCTACTCCACGATTGGATCTGGTTGATCCCTTTCTCTTCTCTTTTCTTTCTTTTTTTCCGTAGGTTTCTTGTTTACAATCTCTCATATATACAGCTCTACATCACACACTCCCTCACAGTATACAACTCTTCCCAATCAGTTACGTGATCCCTAAATTTTAGGGATCACGATTGTGTGGGATTAAGGAAATAATATATTTCCTTAATCCCACGTATATCCTCTCAACTGCCAACAATAGCAAGCAAGGGATATCAGTCTCACAGTGAACTATTTTTCTCTTCTATAGGTTGTGCAAAGTTGGAAGTCTGTTCTGTATCTTCCACCAAATGTAGATGAAGATTTTCTTTGGCAGCACTTTGTTCCACACTGCTCTCAGTTCTTTTTCCAGCGATCTTCCGTGTTTGCCTACAAAATATTGTTTTCAAGAAGAGAGGTAAGAGTAACAAGATCAGCTTCATCAATCTCGCTAAGCTCACGTTTTCACTCCAATCTTCACACCCACCTATCTTCAGCCACTCTCCAAAGGTTTGTATTATCACATTTTTTGATTTTGCTTTTCTGTAGAGGTTAGGGAAACGAGTTTTTAGAGTTTATTCCCCTACCCATTTGTCCTCCTAGAGTCTTGTCTTTGAACCCTTTCCCACTTTTATTTCCCAACTCTCTTGAAATCAACTCTCCCCAAGTGTTTTTTGTAGCTCACAAAACCAGGTAGACTATTTTTTTACCTCCCCTCTACTAGTGTTTCCAGAATGTGCGTATGGAAGCTGTGCTAGTTTGCCTATTTCCAGATTGCCCCCTCCTCCCCCCTTCCGTATCTTGATTGCAGGATCTTCATCCATATTTCCTCACCTCCCTCTAGAATTTTTGCACCCCATTTCCCTAACATTGCCTTGTTGAAGGTGTCTAAATCACGAATACCTAAACCTCCTTCCTCAAGAGGTTGTGAGATCTTATGCCAGGATATCAAATGAACTTTTTACCCTCTGCTTTGCCATTCCAAAAAATAAAATCATAACGATTTTTTCTAGTTTAGATATTATGGACCTAGGAGCACGGAGAAGATCAAAGTAGTAGCAAGGAAGTGCTGTTAAAACTGAATTAATGAGCACAAGTCTGGCTGCTTGGGATAAAGACTGATTCTTCCATTTTCCTAGTCTTGTTCTGAACTTATGAAAGACTAGTTGCCAAGTATTTTTCTATTTTGCTTTCGCACACACAGGAAGACCTAGGTAAATGAAAGGTATTTTACCTGTCTTGAAGTTCAAATATTCAGCTAATAGCTCCAGATTCTGTCCCTCAACATTTATTCCATACAGAGCACTCTTAGATAAGTTCACTTTCAAACCTGATATAAGCTCAAAGTCTCTGGGTATCCATTTGAATGTTTTAACATTCTTCCAAGATGTTTTTCCAAGAAGGAGAGTGTCATCTGCGAATTGCAGATGACTTAGTTCGATATTCTTTTTGCTTATATAAATAGGATCTAGCATCTGTAGAGCTGTTGCTTTTTTGATCATGTAGGACAAACCTTCAACAACTATTAAAAAAAGAAAGGGCGACAATTGATCGCCTTGCCTTAATCCCCTCGTTGGTTTGAACTCCATTGTGGGGCTTCAGTTCACTAATACAGAGGCAGATGCTGAAAATAAGCAGGTAAGTATCCATTTTCTGAACTTCAGCGAGAATCCCATGTTTGCTGCCATCTTATCCAAATAGCTTCAGTTCACTGTATCACATGTCTTTTCAAACTCAATCTTGAATAAGATTGCCTCCTCAACTAATTGTTTCATTGCATCAATGGCCTCGTTAGCAACCAAGACCCCATCCACAATCTGCCTATGATGAATGAATGCAGACTGATTTATAGAAATCGCTTCCTCTAGGACCTTGCTGATTCTGCCAGATAGAATCTTTGCTATTATTTTGTAAGGTGCACCAATCAGTGTTATGGGACTAAAATCCTCTACTCTCATTGGATTATCAACCTTAGAAACCAAAGTGATATGATCTGCATTGGCACCCCTTGTAATAGCACTGTTTGTATGGAATTCTTTCATCACTACAATTAGATCATCTTGCATCACCTTGATAAAATGCTTTATGAAACTGAAGTTAATGTCGTCTGGACTGGGTCTCTTGTTGTTGCCACATTTAGAGATTGCATCTGACACTTCAGCCTTAGTAAATTATTCAGTCAGAAAGTTTCTGGAGTGTTCAGATATCTGTGGTAATTGAGATATTGTGAGCTGAGGTCTGCAGGTCTTATCCTCTTTAAATCTGGACTCAAAATGCTTTCTGAAGGTGCCCTTAACCTCCTCAACCGTGTCAATCCAAACTCTACAGACCACACCCCCTGGATGCTATTATATTTTCTACTTCGTTGAACACATCTGTGGATTTATTAGAGGAAAACCGATGCTTAAGACTTGTAATAGCATGAATACAATGCTGAATTATTCAAGGAGGTGAATGCGGGGTCTCCAAAAATTTGAGTAAAATATCACAGTTCACTTTCACCTCAATATAAAATATGTCACTACATACACAATGTAGGGACATATATTTTATATATGTCCCTATATTTTATATAAAATATAAAATATTTATTTAAACAATAAATTAAAATTATTAAAGCTAAAAACATTTTTTTATTTAATAATAATTGTGATATAGAATA
>JAOYMZ010048964.1:0-14238 GCA_025802335.1 Pinguicula primuliflora | reverse complement strand
CAACAGACTTAACCTTAACCTTAAACAGTGTATTACGAGGGCTAAAATGAAAATTTTGGACCTGTTCTTAGACATATTCGACGCGAGGATTCCAAAATTGGTCTTACTTTTTTATTCCGACAGCCAAAAGAGTTTGATATCAAAAGGTTGGACACTTATCATTTTTATGGAGAGACTACAAAAAGTTATAACAAGTTGCAATTCCATGTGAAGGTGTCGCTTTGCATGGATCCCATGGATTAGTCGAGCTAAAAATGGTTCCGGATACAATGATTATCCAAAAAAAAAGTTGCAATTTCATTCATTAAAAAAAGAGCAACGCTACTTGTATCCTCTTTTGGACCCCAATTTTAAATCATGATGGTGAGCATCACAATCACACTTTTTATGTGTTTTTTTTATTGAGTGATTGTGATGCTTACCACATCATGATGTTTAAAAATAGGGTCCAAGAGAGAGTACAAATAACATTATTCCTAAAAAAACACATTGATAAGTTAGGCAGGGACTTCAAGTTTGGGCTGATTCAACCTATGCTGTTCTTGAACTACTGCAGCTGCAGAGACACAATAGGCTACGGCAAACAGCCCATGTACAAAACACAAAATACCTCCGAAAGATAAAAATCTTCTGTTATCAATCCCACAGTTTCTCCGAGAGCCAGAGTTTGCCAACGCTCCTGAGATCAGAAGTATGAATCCTATAACAAACATAACCCTGTTTAAGAAGGAAAACTATCTGAGAGTCCTGTCACAGACCATGTTATAATTTTTATGTAAAATCCCAAAACTAAATTACCATGATAAGATAAGAGAAGCAGCAGCGAGTTGCCTGTTCGAAGGAGACCGCAGTAGTTCCTCTTTCGACCGAACGAAAACACATCCGCCGGATAAATTAGACACAGCTTGAGCCAAGGCCAGGAACGCCACTGCTGCCAGGCCGAGGTTAAAAGCACGGTAGCTGGGATCTCGGCATTCAAAGATCCACACCTTCAAATGTTGGACCTGGCATAAGATAAACTGCTGTTGTTTGGAGTATAGTGACCAGAGACCGGACAACATTTCTTAGGTGTCGAATTCTAATCATGGCCGGTACATAACTTCGAAATTTTCATATGCGACAGCAATACAATGCAGCTTATCAAAGAAACCAAATTTACAAACTTTATGAAGAGAGTAAAAAAATTGACCTTGTTTTGTTCAATCTCGGCCTGAATACCGAGAACTCCTGCTGCAATATCCAAGACCACGATCACAAGACAGGCGAGGAGGGCTCTGTTCTTTGCCATGATTCCTATAAATGCTGTTCTATCCATTGGAATGGCAGCTATGGCCCAAACATGGGAATTCTCTTTGTATTTATTTTCAATGTAAACATGAAATTCCATCCTTTCTGCATGTTCAAGAATCTAAATAAAGTGTCTGGAGTCCATCAGAGCAAGCTAAGAAAAATGCCTTGGATGTGCAGTTTCAAGAACATAGATTTATATACTCTTTTCTTCCAAATGAAAAGTTAAGGCTCCCTTTGCTGTGATAACATTTTTTAACCCAAAAAGGGTTCCCTTTGTCCTCAAGACAATGAGAATTGATTCTTTTTCACATGTAATAAGTAAAGGCTATGATACCCAATTTGTCGATTCTACTATTGCTTCAACACAGACCATAATTTAGATAGATGTCGGCTAACTCGGTTCTCCGCCAGGAATAACTTCTGATCATGTTGGTTGGGTTAGGTAAGATTTGCTTCTCACAGGATTCTATATGGTATATCCCGAACACGTGCCCTTACGTCCAAAATTCTAATCTGAACGTCCAATATTGATCCGACGGCCAGAATCAACAACATTTTTAAAACTAAGTAATTCACTCCTCCTGACCGTCGTATCAACAACAGACGTACAAGATTAGAATTCGGGACATAATGTCGCCTGTCCGGAATATACCGTCCGCCATTTGAAAATTTTCGTAAAAAACAAATAGACTCATTGTCATTGGTATATTATTCACTTGTTTGATGTCACCTGTCATATTGGATTCTGTCTGGAACAGTTTCTGGATCTCCCACATGTAAGATCTTACAGCAAAACAAGAATCCCTGTTCATGACTCCTGTTCTACTCCGAAACTTCAAACCAAGTTCCACAGAATTCCCGTGACTTCATCTTCCACAAATGCAATCATCCCCAGCAAAAACCTTCCTCAGTAGCATCATACCTACAAACTACTAAAATTTTAGTTGAGAAAAATATGACCAAACTCCTCCACTACTTTTCTCAAGTACAAAGTTATAATATAAAAGATAGCGCGCGCATTGATATATGAATCGACACCACATTACCGAAAATGCTCACCAACCCACGTCCACCATATCTTTCCTATGGCTAAGCTTCTCCTTCATTACATTCTTCTAGCCATTCTATGCATTTGTCTCGGAAGAAGGTGTGAATCAAGAACTTTAGAGCCTGATCTGTATACCGCAATGGCTCCTTCTCCAAGTGAAGCAGCATTGGGTTCGAGTTCAAGTCCGGGGTCATCATCTGATGGACCTACCAGGATAACCCATATGCGCCATTCTGCTGGATTGTCATTCGAAGGCGGAGACTTGGTTCTTGGAGGATTCGCCACTGCTTTGGTTGCTACCGTATTCTGCTACATTCGAGTCACAAGAAGAGGTGAAGATGATAGCATCCCTTAGGACATTTATGACAATGTTTCTGATATGGATTCACCAAAGGGTAGAGTTTGTAGTTCTAATGTTTAGTTTTGGACAAGGTGTTCCTAGGCATTGGAAAATCGCCATCCACTCTACCCGAATGCGCCTAAGCATCGGGGCGCCGAAGCAGGCTCAATGGTCTTTGCTGTCTTCCTCCTATTCTCTTTTTAATTGGCTCTTAGTCTCTTCTTCTTTGAATCGAAAGATGCACTGTCAATGTATATAAATACAGTTTTAAGTCGTCGAATCAAACTAGTTACAGAACCGGTACAAGAACCCTGAGTAGAAAATAGAAGCAATTTCAGAGCTTACACTCAGCATTCAACACGGGTTCTGGTTACATTGCGATACACAATGAATCTTCTAACCTATTGTTCTTTCTCTTTCTCTGCTTGCTGCTCATTGAGGGGCAGCAGATCCTTCGGTAGTTTCTTGCCTTGGCCGTCTTTTGTCAGAAGGAGGACCGTCTCTCTGTCTTATATAGGCTTTACTTTTGTATTTAGTATTTCTCGACTGCTTCGGTTGGTAAGTTGGGTACTGACAGGGAATGATCTCTCCATTAACGTACTTATCGCCTGGAAACGCAAAATGTAGCAAAGTAAGCTGGAGAATATCACGCCATGGAATAACATACACAACTTACCTCCATAATCCTTGTTCTTGACATCTATATAAGAGTCAGGCAGCACCCATAGAACACCAGGCAAACCTAAAAACAACACCAGGATTTGTTCCGAGACACCGGAGTTAGGCGTAATCATAAGAAGATCAACGGAATCTTCAAAGCACAATGCATACCTTTAAATTTTTCAGATGTTTCCTCAGACACGGTGCACTGGAAACCGGTGTATGTTGTGGTACTAAATGCATACAAATTTTTCTTGGCTTCTTCCATACTGAGGAAGAATACAAAAGCAACCCTCAGCAATTAATCGACACATATTATGGTTATGTCTGATCCAAATACTGGAAAAGGGAAGCACAACCGATTCCCGGAAAATGATTATTCGTAACCCTACTCACAATTCTCTCAACTCTGACAGAGATAAGCAGAAAATCTCATGTTTTGAATATTCCAATTCAGATTTACAGGCCACTCTCAGGTAAGCTTCTGCTTGTGCAGACCAAAATGAAAAAGGCCTTAGCTTAAAAAACAGTCGCATTTTAGCAAGAATACACAAAAATAAGACTCGGTTGCTCGGACTACTTTCAGCCATCTTCATGTAAAAGTAAAAATGCTCATTTGAACACCAAGAAAATCTAACATATCTTCTAGAAAACGTAAAAAATAATCTCTCTTTTTCCATGGTAATTGTGAAACATGAATTTTTATGCCCATAAATAAGTCTACATCTTTTAATCAAACTTGAACAAGCATAACAAAAAGAAAGAAGGATTCATCAAACCACGAGCACATGAAAACCTAGAATACAGAAAGGCGAAACCTCACGCCTGCCCAACATAAGGCATTTGCTTGAGCAAAGTAAAATTACAGAAGGAAAGATCAAAATCTACAATCCACGAATACAAAACTCCAAACATACACAGACCAAAAAAAAAGACAAATGCAGGAGTGTAATTTGAGGGATGGGCACGAACCTTCCGAGAACAGTGGCGAGAGTGGCGAGATAAGTATCAATCATCTGCTCCCTCGTGGGTGCAGGATCCTTGGGGAACTCCATGACGATGAGCCAATGGTTATAGTCACATCCCGGTAGCATTATCGTCTCCCTTTCCTCCCTGACCCCGCCACTTCTTCTGGAAGAATAATCCCCATCCGCCAATGCCCTAACAACTTGAGAAGCGGTGGCATTTGATCTGAAATGGCGTCCAGTAGTGCACGGGTGGAAGATTAGGCCCGATGAGTACGGAATTGGAAGACGATGAAGATTAGCTCTTGCTATAGGAACTGGGGTTTTAGGGAGTATCGAGAGGTTTACGGCCGCCATTTCCTTCCGGTTGGGAGGTCGTGAGAATTTAGCAACAAATCGATAAGATGGGAAAATTCGCACTTGTAGATTTTTAGTTATATTTTGTCTGAGCCGGACATTGATATAGTTTGGGCTTAAACTGGTTAAACATTGGGCTCGCAACCCAGTAGTCATGGACGGACTAGAAAAATATTTTTTTGGACGGGCTAACAATAAATATTTTAGGGTTCAATATCTAATAAAAACTTGAATATTATTCATGGTTGAAGATACTGGTGCTTAAAATTACTCATATCTGAGCCATTATTACCGCTTAAACGGATAAGTATGTCGTAACCATATCAAACCACATCTCTAATTGAACCACACGATTCGGTGATAATTATGGTAGGGCCATTTTCAATGAACGGTGAGTGATTTGTCGGATAAGACCAATGTTATGAGAAGGAAGAGAGTTAAAATTTCACAATAGAATAATATTAAAATAATAATTAAAATTGTACATGCAATGTGTGGAAAAAGGAAATAAGAAAGGAGTCGACCGAAAATTGGTTGCGACCAATAGGAGAAAGCCATGTCACCTACTGAAAACTCTTTAGAAAACCGAAAACTCACAGATGTGGACCGAAAACTCATGTCATTTTGTTCATAAAACTCGTCGAATACTTCTGTTTTCCGCTGCTGCATTATATATAGATCCTATATTAAAAAGTAAATGGTGAATAATAAAAAATAATTTAAAAAGTGCCATGCATTTATAATGTATTTTCGAAACATGACTTTTACAAATGAATCTGTGTTGTGGTCGGAAGCAAGGGTGGAACTAGCCTGAAAATCGAGAGAGCTAAAATCCTAATAAATAATGGTCCGATTTTTAAAATATTTTAATAAATAATGACATAATAAAAAAATATATCAAAATTATATTAAATATCATAAAAATCCGAATCAGGTTAGTAGAAAATTAAACAATAAAATCACTAAATATATCGGTCACGGTGACAATTTCTACATTAAAATTCATCTAAAACAGAATTCGCATCAATGTCATTAAATAACTCTCGTTCGATGTATAATCACAGCATCATAGCTCTCAACTAAATCACACAAAGATTTATAATGAAAACTTCAACGAGTTTTTCCAAGACGATGCACATTAACCACCCGATTAGCTCACTTACCTGTATCGCGTTCCCTGTAGATATCTGTTTAAAAATTTCATAGTTTGTGCATAAACAAACTCACTGTGACGCTTAGTAGAAACACTAACATAAGTTGCAATGGCGGTTAGTTCTTCAAAGACACCAAACATCAACATTCTTTTCATCAGCAACAACTAAAGCCAATTACATTGTATGAGCAAAACAATGAATATGCTATGCATAAGGACACTCTCTAATGAAAAGAGCCTGCAATCCATTCCAATAACCCTGCATATTGCTAGCCCCATCATATCCTTGACCTCGCATATTGTATGTTTGTAAATCATACCTAGTCAATACTTCACATATTTCATTCTTCAGTGCAATAGCTATAGTATTCTTCACATGAACATTTTCAAAAAAATGCTCTTTTAAAATGACAGCAATATCAACAAATCTCAACACAAAAGCCATTTGTTCTCTATTTGAAATATCACTTGCTTCATCAATTAGAATACAAAATTTTCCATCATCAATCTCCTCACGTATCTTTTTCCTTACTCTTTCAGCAAACTATTCAAAATCTCTTTTTGAGACTTTGGTGAACAATATGATTGCGTACATCCTACCCTCTCAAGACCCTGCCTAAGGGCGGGATTTACTGGGTATGTTTGGTTTGGTTTGGTTTGGTTTGGTTTGGTGAACAATATGTAGCATTCAGAAGAGCATTCAACATAGCATTATCAACATCAGAATTCTTTCTTCGCAATAATTTAAGAAACTCCAAAACATTTCTTCGACTATTAGAAGCAGATGATTCATCATGTCCTCTCATTACACAAGCTTGAAGAGTGAGCAATCAAATAATTTCAATTATAGCAATAAGCTTCAAACGTTGTTTTGCATCACCTCTGGTCTCAATGGATGCATCACCCTTCTAATATGATGATTTATATTCTGAAGATCATTCATTCTACCTACATTCTTACGATGTTGCGACTTACGTTGTTCTTCTCCATCATGCATCAGTAATGAACAGTAATTTCTATCACTGACACGTTTTCAACTCTTGAATTCAATAGATGTAAATATATTATAATGAGTATTGGTCCCATCAACAAATATGAAGCCTAGAAAACAATATGCACCATGAGTCGTTGGTGGATACTCTAACCAAGGATATATTTTAAACCAAGAAATCAAAAATCGACACTTTTGTCTTTCATCTGCAGTCCAAGGATAGGTCTGTAACTCAGGTTGAAAAGTTCCTTTCTGGATATAAGCTCGTATTGTTGCATCTCTCTGATTAACACCATATTCGTAAATTGGCATTCATGTACTCGGGTCACGTTCAAGATTTTCTGCTTCAATTTCCATACTAGTGAGATCACGCTCATGAGGAAGACCATGCTCAGGAGTAGGATGTGCGTGCTACTTCATTCTTTGCTCTAGTTTGATCATTGTCCAAAGATGGTAGGAACAAATTTATTTTCCACTCTACTTGTTGAAGCATCATCTCTTTTATAGAATAATACATTGTTCCTGTTCTTATTTTCTTTGCCTTTCATGTGTCATCCATCTATCAAAATATAAAGAATATCATAATCTTACATAATATCAATGCCCACTTATCTATGGAATTAGGAATATCAAAATATATGTTAATGCCCACTTGTGTATATAAAGAATACCAAGCCCCTGCTGCTAATGCAAAATAGAAACTAACAGCATCAATGCTGAAACTAACAACATTAATGCCGAAGCTAACAGCCACCACAAGACGAATATATAATCAAAAATAGCCACTACAAGGCAGAATATATAATCAAAAACAGCCACTACAAGATGAATATATAATCAAAATAAAATGTCGACTGCTGTGTAGAAACAAATCCTAAGAATATATAGAATCAAATGCCCACAATGATTCCAGAATCTCAAAATCGGAAATTGGCAGAATTCGAAAACCCAAAAAATATCAAAATAGGGAACTCTAGATTTCGAAAACTCAAGATTTTGGAAACTCAAGCTCCATAAATCGGAATACTAAGCTAACCTGAAGAAGATGAAGGAGACTCAAAATCTAAAAAATCGAAAACTTCAAATCCAGAAATGGGAGTGTCTGAACGCGCTTCCCTTCTCGCCTCTCAAATCTAACTCCCGGCCCTTGGAAGAAGCCACTTCCCTTCCTTGAAATCGGATTGCCAGACTGCCAGGCCAGACCGCAATTTTCGGTACTGGGTTGGGCTGGCCGATGGGCCCTAGATTTTAATTTTTGAAGTTTTGGGGGGCAGACCCAAAATCAGCCCCAGACTATAGCCTTGGTCCACCGGCAAGTAGGTTCGCCCTTGGTCGTAAGGTTAAATCATTACTAACAAAAAATTTTGGGTTTGCCTCATAGCTAAAAAGGAACCCGAAGGATCCTACGCTGAAGCTTGGCCCGCCACTCAATGGATTTGTCTTTGCAAGTAGAGATTTATGTGAATTGGCTAAAATGGGCCTGATCCAGCCCACTTATTACAAAACAAGAAATAGATCATTCAGGCAGTACATGAGAAAAGAGAATTCATTAGGCTCCACTTACTGTATTTAATCGTGTTTGATTCTGGCAGTTTTAATGTTCGTAATCAAACACGATATCTTATTTACTCTAATTTGATTACAATCGTTACCACCGGTCAAACTTCCCTAATCACACGATTTTCGGCTGAACGGAGATTAGGGTCACTATCTCAATCCACTTTGTTTCGTGTTATTTGGCGACTTTAAAATTGGACTCAACTACCAAAATCCCTGGACTTTAAATAAATTACAAAATCCCTTAGATAGATATATGCAATCTGACTTTGAAAATCCCAATTCGTTCCAATTCCTCCATTCCTAATCTCACTCGTGACGAACCCTAGAATTCGTGAATTGTAAATCCACCATTTCCGCAAGGTCTAAGATATGTTCCTCCATATATCTTTGTTATTCATGTATTTTTGCATGTCTACGGGTAATTGTGTTCACCCAGTAATTGGGTTCGGCCAGTAATTGGGTTTGTGATAGCTTGTGTTATGGGTTTGTTATAACTTGTGTTCTGGAGCCGTGCTAGATTGCGATCAAGGGTTTGGATTTTTTCTTGAATTTTTTGTTTTCATGGCGTTTGCATGTTACAGAATATGTGTATAAGACCACTTATTTGCAGATTAAGTGTGGGGGATACAAAACACAGAGAGTCAACACATGGAAATCTAAGGCAACAAAAGTCCAATCTAGTGATGTGGGGAGACTAGTCCTATGGACATATCTCAGCTTTATAACGGTGAACATATTCATAGTTGAACTTGTTTATCCACAGTTGAACATGTTTATACATAGGTGGTTTACGAGATGGATTATGAATGGGGGGTTATTCTGTTGTGCAGCCACAGGTTTATAGGATTCCCCGTCAGATGTTGGGGTTGCAGCCCATTTGTGTTGGGAAGGTGTTCTAAAACAAACAATGGAGGTCAGGCAGATGCATTAGATATTCGGCCTGAGTATGCGGTGGCGAATGAGGTGGAGTCAGACGAGGAAAACAAGGAGAAAGCCTAACCAAACCACCAAATGCAAAGAAAGATAGTGTTAGTGAAGAGGGAGGTAGTTGTGGGAAGCCAAGGGACAGGAAACAGATATGGTTAAATTCCGAAGAGCAAGCATTAATCGAGGCTATTAAGGAAGTGGTCCAGGAGGGATGCACAACCAAGGTGGTTTCAAACCCGATTTTGTCATTTGTGCTGAGAGGATAGCCATGAAGGTCCCAGGCAGCACCATTCGAGCTGTTCCACACAAAATCCAAAATGCATGTGTGGAATAAAATGTAAGATCTTATCACTAATTTCATGAGCATGAGCGGGGTATTCGTTGACCCGACAATGCATCAGGTTGTTATTGAAGATGGATATAGGTGGGATAGCATAGTACTGGTACGCTCACGATTTGTTTAGGCATGAACATACTTACTCTTGTTTAATGTGTGTAGTCTAATTCAGACTACAAATTATTGCGCGGAAAACTATTCTGCCATTATGAAGCTTGGTGTGACATATACGTAAGGGACATAGACAAAAGAATGCCTGCACGGGATGGGGGATATAGAAGAAACTGAGGGTTCAAAGACAGTGGAATCTAAAGATGGACTTGGTGGTAGTGACGACGGCCAGGGAATTAGTGAAGTGCTACCTAGGGTTTCACATGGGAAGAAAGGAAAAAGACCAATGTCGTCACAGTACGTGCAAGATGAAAAGCCCATCTGCTATACGGAGATCAGCACCTACATATCCAGCCTCCGTGGGACTGCTCCATCCGCACAAGCAGCTACTGCCTCTGCCCCTCCAGTAGATTTGTCTCAGACTTTGATGGATCAAATAAGGCCATATAAGCAGTACAATATCTGGATACGAACAACGATGTGACTCACCTGCTCGAACATGAATCTACAAGGAAAATGTGGGAGATCCTCGAAGATGAAGTGCAAGATGAATAGTTTTCATATCTGATTGACAAGATTAACGATGAAGTCAGTGCTAAATATCCTTGCCCGAAATGAGAACTCTGAAATTTGTATTGTGCTACTTTGATCTAGGTTCATAAATTTGCTCTCGGCTACTCTCTGGTTTTAATTTCATTTTGCCTACGTTGTGGATTCAGGTTGTGCTACATTTGATCTATGTTGATACATTTGCTTGCAGGTCGTTTAACTTCGAAATTTGTATTGTGCTTTAATTTTTGGTTATCAGTTTCGGTTTATGTTGTATTTCTTAAGCTTAAGATTTGATATATGATTGTCCACATTGCATGATTTGGTGAACTATGGATCTCGTGTGATAAATATCAAATACACGTGACGGACAAAACTGACATTACCCATTCAATTGTTCCATCGTGCGTAATCAAACTGCAATTAAACACCTGGTATCTTAATGATTGAAATCAAGATCAAACGACAAAATACATTTACTGCAAGGATGTTGATACTGTTAACGATCATAATCAAAATCACAATCGAATTTATAAGTCTGCAGTAAGCAGGGCCTGAATTTTAAATGAAAGACTTGGGTGAAGCTAAGAAGATACTTGATATGGAAATTGATGGAATAGAAAGGCTGAGAGTTTGAAATTTCATCAAACTGGTCATATCAAGAAAGTGTTCGAAAAAGTTTGATTTTAGTGATGTGAAAGTCGTGATAACTCCTCTTGCTTTACATTTGAAACTTAGTAAAAAACAGTGCCTTAATACTCCTTCACCGACTTTAGACATGGAAAATGTGCATTACTTAAATGTTTTAGGATCGTTAATGTATGCTATAGTGAGTACTAAACCTAATTTGTCTTATGCTATTTCTTTCCTTAGCAGATTAATGTCAAATTCTGGTTTGCAACATTGGTATGTTTTGAAATGGGTGTTGAGTTTATTGAAAGGGGCTTCTGATTTAGGTTTAATATTTAAGAACTATGAGCATGTGAATCTGTGTGGTTTTATGGATTCTGACTTTGCTAAAGATATTGATTCTAGAAAATCTACTACATATTATCAATTCGTGTCAGGTGGTAATTGTATAAGTTTGAAATCTTAGTTACAACATGTTGTTACTTTATCTACTACTGAATCTGAGTACATTGCTTTGACTAACTGTTTTAAAGAGTGCATTTGGCTGCATGGTTTGTTATCTGAATACAATATTCTGAATGATGTTGGAACTGTATATTGTGATAGTCAATTAGTTGTACATTTGAGTAAGAATCATGTTTTTCATGAAAGGACTAAGCATATAGATATGAAGTTTCATTTTATTACGGATATAGTTGTTGAACACTTAGTTTTGCTGGAGAAAATTGACATGAACTTGAACCTTGGTGATATGGGAAACAAAATAGTCTCAAATCGGAAGTTTTGGTTTTGAATTGAACGTATTGCCATGAGTAGTTCTGATATTTGAAGTTTTATGTGTAAAGATATGTACTGTTTTCTGTTTACAAACCATTTTTGTGCAGGAACCTTCTGTTCTGGGTCATTTATCAAAAAATGTGGAGATTGTTGGGATTTTGGGCTCATGCCCAGCTAGCCCATCCCAATTTTTGCACACGAGCACAACCTGAGATATCGATAAGCCGGATGATGCAACCCGAATTAGAGTCCGGATCTAGTAGCCCAAATTATGGCTCAAATGGATTGTTGGCCAATTTATGTATGCATGACTATTGGGCCAAAGCCCATTTTACGAGAGTACGGCTCATTTGACCTCAATCCTCTTCCTTGGCCCAAATACATTGTTTTTAGGTCGGTGAGTCTTATTGGGCCATATTGGGCTAACTCCATTGACTAATCCATGCTTGATTACTTGATTTGGGTTGCCTGTTTTTTTCTGGCCCATCTGCTATTCACTCGTGTGAATTTGAGGCCATGATTTTGGTCCATGATATAAAAGCCACGATACTCATTTGTTCGATACTTTTGGACTTACTTTTCACTCCCTGAAAGTCTTATCTCTCCTGAACTCTCGAAACCCTAGTACATCTTGACCTCTCTGATTCCTGAAATCTAGCCGATTAAATCAGCCTCTAGCTGGTTTTACGATCCAGATCTTGGTTTCTTGTCTGATTACCTGTGGTGTGAGCCTCAGATTGTTGGGTTTGAGCCATTGAAAGATTGTGCTCTTCGCCGTAAGGCTATCGCCTTGGTATCTCAGGCCCTTTTGTGGTGTTTTCTTGGAGGTTTGCAAGAGATCTATCGGCTACAACAGGATTACATATATTCATCCATTTATATTTTGCATTCAAGTTATCTTTTGATATCTTGTTAAATACTGACGATTTTCGTGTTTAATTCAGATCCGGAGCCCATCCCTTCCTCAAGTAACCCATAAACGACTTATACATAACCGTGGCTATAATCTAGTAACTAAAAGTTGTATGCTAACATTTCTTACAAATCCTACCATCATCTATTTGACCTGACAAGAGACCGTTAACCTACTTTGGTCAACCACACTACAAAGACATTAGAGGTTGAGAAAACATTCCTCCTTTTTATTTTAGATAATGAGGAAACATTAGTACTCGAGCTGCATTTGCGACCGTAGTTGACACAAGTAAAGTATATGAGGATAATCATAAGATTAGGTGGAATTCCAACAAAAGCACATCATGAGAAAATGCACCACTTAGACAAACAAGACAAGTGATATATGTACCATAATTGTGTTGTTGATCGTGTCTATTTGAACCTAAAATATGTAACACCCGCCCCAGAGGAGAAATGTTAGAGACCACGTCAATACTGCTCACGCATTTTCCACGCCCACTCACAACTGCTCAAATAAACTCGTTTTTGGTGCTCAGTAGATATAGAGAGAGAGAGATGGGTCTTCCGAATTCATATTTCTTGCCTCACCCATGTACGTAATATAAACATGTGAAACAGACTTAGGTAGAAAACATTTAGATAGGCTCTTCGGTAACATGCTTAAATTCAGTCATCAGAGCAGTTTAACTCCCCCAAACCGTTCATTAGTAAAGGAGTCCTGCTGAACTCATCCCCCAACTCCAACGCTAGGTTTGACCAAAACAAAGATAAAAAAAAGATCATGTATCTTATTATTTCACTTTTAATGCTGCGTGTTTTGCATTTTATAGGGCAGATACCAATAATGGGAATGTCTATGAGATACTTTTCGGGAATGAAAATGATAAAACTACAATGGTGGCATATGTTAATTGTTACGTCGTAATAGGTTGAATAGAATGTTTTTTTTTTGTTTTTCCATGCGAATAAATAAATAGATAGTGGAGTTGACTGAGGGAAGGATTATTATTTCAAATGGTGATTTGACAAGTACACCAGAGTCGGTGAGAAGTCAACTTTGTAAGGAGTGTCCGTCCACATAGTAAAAAAAAAGAAATATTGATCATTCCATTTTATTAATAATCGTTAAAGTACATGTGAGAGGATAGAGTTGGCATTCGAGATTTGGGTTCGGGATTAGTCGAAATTCTATCCCGTCCCGAATTAATTCGGATCTAAAATTTTGGGCCTGATCCCGTCCCGAAGACTGAAGTCTCGAACTGGAACGGTCATCAAGACAGTCCCGAAACCCGAATTAAATATTTTTTAATTAAATATTTTTTCTTATATATAATTAATTATTTTTTTAATATATAATTAATTATTTTTTAATATGTATAATTATACATATAGAAGTTAAAATTAAATATTATTTTAATTAAATATTTTTTAATATATATAATTAACTATTTTTTTTAATATATATATATATATAGGGGCAGGTTCTATGAACATATAAATTTACATCTAAATTTATACTCATTTTTAGTTTCGGCCACTAGGATCGCCCGTTGACGGAATTGGGCACATCGTTAGAAAGCTTATATATAGAAGATCATATGTTCAAGTTTTGGTCCGGTTCCAGC